>SJYV01006996.1:831703-885453 GCA_006410875.1 Neotragus pygmaeus
AAGTCTGACACTGTTTCCACTGTTTCGCCATCTATTTCCCATGAAGTGATGGGACCGGATGCCATGATCTTTGTTTTCTGAATGTTGAGCTTTAAGCCAACTTTTTCACCCTCCTGTTTCACTTTCAAGAGGCTTTTTAGTTCCTCTTCACTTTCTGCCATAAGGGTGGTGTCATCTGCATATCTGAGGTTATTGATATTTCTCCTGGCAATCTTGATTCCAGCTTGTGCTTCATCCAGCCCAGTGTTTTTCATGATATACTCTGCATAGTAGTTAAATAAGCAGGGTGACAATGTACAGCCTTAACGTACTCCTTTTCCTGTTTGGAACCAGTCTGTTGTTCCATGTGCAGTTCTAACTGTTGCTTCCTGCATACAGATTTCTCAAGAGGCAGGTTAGGTGGTCTGGTATTCCCATGTCTTTCAGAATTTTCCACAGTTGATTGTGATCCACAAAGTCAAAGGCTTTGGCATAGTCAATAAAGCAGAAGTAGATGTTTTTCTGGAGCTCTTGCTTTTTCCATAATCCAGCGGATGTTGGCAGTTTCATCTCTGGTACCTCTGCTTTTTCTAAAACCAGCCTGAACATCAGGGAGTTCACGGTTCACGTATTGCTGAAGCCTGGTTTGGAGAATTTTGAACATTGCTAGCATGTAAGATGAGTGCATTTGTGCAGTAGTTTGAGCATTCTTCCTATGTTAGAGTGGGGTTAAAATCAGCACCCTCATTTTCTTTTCTTTCTTTATATCTGATGAATTTCAAAATGAACATACAGACAGTTATTCAATAATTGTAAAGCCAGGTGTTTAACAGTGTGTCAAACATTTGATCGTTGTGATATTCTAGAAAGAGCAACATATTATGGGTCAAAAGAAATTAATAAAAAAAATTATATTCGTATTTTTTTCCTGCCACTTTTTTCCTGAGTGATAGTCACTCAGTTGTGTTCGACTCTTTGCAACCCATGGCCTGTAGCCCATCAGACTCCTCTGTCCATGGGATTCTCCAGGCAAAAGTACTAGAGTGGACAGCCATTTACTTCTCCAGGGATCTTCCCAACCCAGGGATCGAACCCAGGTCTCCCACATGGCAGGCAAATCCTTTACCGTCTGAGCCACCAAGTAGATAATTTGCAATAGGTTACATACACAATATGAGGAACAAAGAACAAAATCAAACTTGACTGTGATCTGAGAGTTGGTTAATGTATTTCCTTTATCAGAAAGAAATCAAGAGCAAGAAGAGATAGTTGTGGTTTTTATCCTTTTTGTTTTCAGGGGAAGGGAGTTCATTAAAGATGAATTTGGTTTTAACTATATTTATTATAAGACATAGCAGTATAAAGTAACATGTAAGTAAAGAAAATAAAAATGTACTTTTGCTTACAAGTTATCTGTGATAAATTTTGTAGACCATTTGCAGAATTACTTTGGGAGCCTGTGCACACTCTTCTCTCCTCCCAGGAGGATGTGTCAGATTCTCTTGGTAGAGGGCAGAAAGGCAGTGTTTAAAAATCTTCCGCAAATATTACCTAATCTGAGGAAAAGAATATGCAGGAGACTAGTATAATTTACCTATCTCCACATCATTTCCAGATTTCAGGAGGTTTCCAAAAACCAAGGGCCAAGATAAGGAGTTAGTCAGAGTGGTTGATTCTGTATCAAGATACAGAAGCTGCCAGTTGTTCTGGAGTCAGAAGGTTAAGGCCCAGGCACAGGTGTGTCCTGACTTCATGCTGAATGAACAGTTAATGACCCAGATTCCCTTTGCTTGGATGACAGGAATGATCCCTAGACGGAATCTTAGATGCCAACCCAGTGGTCACCAGTGGAAGGGAAGGGAGCTAGATGGGTCATTATCCAAGTTGCCTTCTTGTCCTTTTTCATATCAGGAACAGGATTAACTACAGGATGATGTTTTTTTCTGGGCAATCATGAGTGCATATGGGCCTGGAGACAGGAAATGGGGGGACCTCCTTCCTTTAGAGGGCAGCAGCTATTACAAAGGAAGTTAAACAGTTTGTGATGACCCTGGAGATCAATTTAGGAAGCAGGTCTGCCCTGTCTATCAATCATCTGTCTGTCTCCCACCTGTGTTACCAACCCTCCTAAAGCATTTCTCTCTTGGGCTGATTGTTCACAGAGTTACACATAGGCCCTGCCCTTGGACAACACAAGAGGGAATCCTTTGTTGATCCATTACTCACTTTCAGAGATTGCAGGAGATTGTATTTAAAAATTTAGGGCAAAGACATATTTTAATCAGAATATACTTAAATTATGTTTTAAAGGTAAAATATTTTATGCTATGTGTTTAATCTATGTAACTATATATTCAGTTAAATTTTTGCATTTTACATTTTTTAGCTTGTTGTCTTAATTGGAAGAAGTAATTATGGTCTAATAGGAATCTTCTCTTCTTTCTTTTTTTGATTTGTAACGTTTTAGTGCTGCCAACTGTCCCTATTCAGAAATCAATTTGAATAAAGACCGAATTTTCCCAGATCGTTTAAGTGGTGAAATGCCTCCAGCTAGTCCATCATTTCCAAGAAGTAAAAGGGCAGACACAAATGAAATCTCTTCGTCTCCTGAAACCAGGTAATTAAAGTGGTAATATTAGTGTTATTCAGAGGTACTGTGGTTGAAAGACATTTTTTTTCCTTAGGTGTTTTGTGCTCTATGGTGATGTCTTCTAGTAAGTACATTATTCAAAATGCCCCTGACTTAATGTAAAATAATGGTGGGGGTCAATACTTGGATTTAAAAAAATTTAGGCAAATTTTTTATAAAAGTATATGCACATCAGGCAAGATTTCTCTTGTTCATCTTTTAGCTGAACTTGCTTGGTATTAGAAGTTTGGAAATCCCAGTCATTTTATTTCCTGCTTATTCATATTTCTCAATGTACTGACGGACGCGAGTCTTGAGTGAACTCCAGGAGTTGGTGATGGACAGGGAGGCCTGGCGTGCTGTGATTGATGGGGTCACAAAGAGTCGGACATGACTGAGCGACTGAACTGAACTGAACTGATCCATATTTATATAAGATCATCCTCTGTAAAGAAGATGATAGATACCCTGTAAAGAATGGACTTTCTTTTTAGTGTTTATTATATGCTACATGCTTGTATCTACATTGTTTCATTTAATTATTAGGGTATTTATTATACAATATACTCAGTCATTTGGTTTTGATTTCACTTGTAGAGTTAAGTTGGAACATTTTAACCTCTGTGGATTATTCAGTAAAGAACCAGGTTTTATTTGATGTATCTTTAAATAAATGGTTTCTGTCCTTGTGTTGACTGAAGATACTACAAAAAGAAAACAGAGTAATAGAAAGATGATCCTTCACACTTATGTTTGGGAACTTTTCTTTTATGGAGAATCTTTAAAATCATGTAGTTCTTTGATTATTTTAATATTTGGTAGCTTCTATTCTCACAAATGTACCAAATGAACATTTGAATTAATTAGTCTGATTCTCAGTTCACAGCAATGTTGTTGAAGCAATGGCATTTAAACTATCAGTATCCTCATAGAAAAGCAGTTTTGCCCTATGGCTGAAAGAGAGTTGTAACCTCTTTAATTAGAAACAACAGTGATGATTTCTTCTTAATCCTTAAAACCATGACTAATGTAACCTAAGCTCATTCACCTAACTCAGAACCCTATAATGAGGGCATATCACTTGAGGAAATTTACTTTAAGACAAAGGAAGTACTAATTCACATAGTAGTGATTATAGCAACAGAGTTCATTGACTCACAAGGAGGTAAGGGTCCCTAAAGTTTCGATTTCAAAAGCCAAGATATTGTGTAAAATTTTAAAAGGATACTCTGAAGTGCTGGCAGTTTGACCTTACAGGCTTTGCACTAACTTTCTGGGCCCTGGGCTGAATTGCTGGGCTCAGTTTCCTCACAGCAGAAAGGAAAATGTTAACAAATGAAAGGTTGTTAATAAAGAAGTCTAATCTTATTGCTTGAGAATGGTTGCTTTAAGGTAGAATTAACAGAGCTGAAGTTAGCTGGCTTCTTTGCTGTAAGTGAATCTGTATGAATGTATTTCATATTTTTTTAAATTTAATTTTTAAAACATTTTTATTAGGGTAGAGTTGATTTAAAATGCTGTGTTAGTTTCAGGTGTACAGCAAAGTGAATCAGTTATACATACGTCCATTCTTTTTTAGATTCTTTTCCGATATCAGCCATTACAGAGTACTGAATTCCCCGTGTTATACAGTAGATCCTTATTAGTTATTTGTTTTATACATAGTAGTGTGTATAGCAAACATGAAATTTTTTGATCACTGATTCTTTTACCTGATCTTAAGAATGGTAAGGTGTACAAAGCTCTGAGAACAGTGAGTAATAAGTAATCAGTCCTCAATAAATGTTAGTTTTTATTAGTTTTGTTACAAGATGAATAGTTTGCTTATTTGTTTCTTTTATTCTGGAGAAGCAAAGTAAGGCCGGCACATTTTTTAAATATATACATATACCTAGGTTAAACTTTGAATAGAGCACTCAAACAAGATGATTCTCATGATGTCAGATAATGTTCTCTCCTCTTTTCTCAGAATCGTTACTCACGTGGATGGAGTTCCAAGTCTGGTTTTAACATATTTTATTTGCGTCCTTCATAATACTTTTCAAAACATTGGTCCACCAGACTGTATTTTTTTTCTTTAAGGCATTTGGCACAGCAAGAGACAGCTAGCACCCCCAGAAGCAGACCTTGAGACAAAGATTTGATTGCAGGTGGTTTATTTAAGAGGTGAGGAAGCGTCAGTTGGGGAGTAAGGAGGGAAGACAGCTGGTAAAAGCTTCACTGTCATACCAGCTACCACTGTGGACAGCAGGAACACAGTCCTGCTGGGGCCCCTCTGGGAGGCTGTGTAAAACACACATCTCAGGTTTTCCCACCATAGGGATGAACACGCTCAGCTATTTTAAACACTTGGAAAGGAATTATCCTTCAATGAGAAAAGTGAATAAAGTGGAAAAAACAAACGCCAGCGTTCCCTTTGGTCACAGAGCGAGGCTGCCAGGGTATAAGGAGGAGCGAATGCCCCAGCACGTCCCCTGCCACACAGCAGGCAGAGCTGGTGATCCTTGGGGAGGCAGAGCAAGTGAGCCAGAACCCGCTGTGGGCACAGTGGGGGGCCAGGGGCCGTGGTCCAGGCACGGCTGACAGTGTCTGCTGCACCAGCCTAGTCACCCATTTCAAGTGCCAGCTGGGCACCAGAAGGAAGTATGCTGGCATTGCTTTTGATCCAGAAGCAGAAATAATAAGGCCAGATAAATGAACAATTTGAGGAATACCTAAGTCTTTTTTATACCAGAAAAGGTATTTTAAGGGCCAGTTCATAGGCCGCTTGCTCAGAATAGACCCATGGATGACTGGTGTTCCTTATCTATGCTTCCCAGGCCTGACTCCATATCTGATCCCCTGACATCTCTAATATTCAGAGTAGAGGTCCAGCCAGCCAGAACCTTTCAGTCTGGAGCCCAGGAGCCTACATTTTAAAAGTTCATTTGGGACTATATCTCCCTGCTTAAAATTTTCAGTGACATCTCTTTACTCTTGGAATTAAAGGCCTAATTCTGAATGTAGCCTGCAAAACCAGTGTTATCTGGTATCTGCTGAACTCTCCAGCTTTTTTCCTTTCAGGTCATTTTTAAACTTAATGCTTCAGCCACCTTGGTCCTCACACCTTTTCTCTCTGCCTTGAACCCCCATCTCTAACCTGTCCTCGTGAGTCTCACCTCTCGGGCTTCTGGGTAACTCCCATTTTCCCAGGAAAGCTTCATCCTTTCCTGCAGACCCTGGGTCAGGTTCCTCTTTACTTGCTTTCGTGTTACACATCCCCAAACTGTTGATGTTTCCCTGTAGATACTTCCTCTGAGTCTGTGTGCTTGTCTCATTGGTAAGCTCCACAAGGGCAGAGGCCACATCTCTGATTCTTTTAGACACCCTCAGTGCCAAGTATACTACCCGATACTCGGTAAGGCTGGAAGGCCACCATGAGTCATCCACTAGCCTTCATAGGAGACCTACCAGTCATGTCACCTAAGGGGCCACCTCTCTATAGCATTTTTTTTTTTTAATTCCAGCAAAACTTCTTACTTTTTCAACTTTGTACAATCCCCATAAGTAAGAAAAAGTAAATAAGTAAAGTCGCTCAGTCGTGTCCGACTTTTTGCGACCCCATGGACTGTAGCCTACCAGGCTCCTCCCTCCATGGGATTCTCCAGGCAATAGTACTGGAGTGGGTTGCCATTTCCTTCTCCAGGAGATCTTTCCAACCCAGGGATCGAACCCAGGTCTCCTCGCATTCCAGGCAGATGCTTTAACCTCTGAGCCACCAGGGAGATGATGATTAAATGATGAGATAAAGCCCCCAAACACATACCTGTGCTTTTATAAATTAGAGCAATGTTTCCCAAACTGTTGTTTGCCTTCCTCCCTACATAGAAAACCATACCATACAAATGACGTTTNAGATCTTTCCAACCCAGGGATCGAACCCAGGTCTCCTCGCATTCCAGGCAGATGCTTTAACCTCTGAGCCACCAGGGAGATGATGATTAAATGATGAGATAAAGCCCCCAAACACATACCTGTGCTTTTATAAATTAGAGCAATGTTTCCCAAACTGTTGTTTGCCTTCCTCCCTACATAGAAAACCATACCATACAAATGACGTTTGTATGACGCCATGAGAAAGTGGTTGGGACCGCCTCTGGGCGACTAGACAGAGGCCCTGTTTATTGACAGGACCACCGGCAACAATATCTCAGAACACTTGCACCCAAGCGTCAGGGCATCCTAGCTGGGAAGCTCTGCTCCACGTTAAGAGGGTTCTACTTTGAGTACTTTTGTAGGTGTACTGAATGTTTGGGTCTATTTTCTTTACACAGACGTGTCAAATGGGTGGTCAGCTAATGAATGAGTTGCCAGTGTGTGTATAGATAAAATTTGAGATTGTAATCCTTTCCCAGTTATCCATTCATTCATCACATGCATAAGGAGTGTCAGTGTTGTGTCTGGAGCTCTCGGTGAGATGTTTTCCTTGGGAGATCAGCAGTTCATCTCTGCCCTCATTGCCCTTCTGGCAGCAGATGGTAAGACTGGTGGGCTCTGCCAGTCAGTGGAGGTTTCTGGGGACCAATAACCTTACATCTCTGTATGTCTGCAGCTGAGTAAGAGAACGTGTTTCTCTATATATCTGAATAAAACCTTTCAAAGTTTTAAACTTTGTTTTCCATCAGAAATAGCAGATGCTTATTAAAATGCAATGCTTAAGGTACCATCTCCAGAGATACTGACTCAGAAAATGTAAGCTGTATCCCAGTTCATTTTTAACAGGCACCCTCAGATGATGGAAGCAAGTGATCTATAACCCAGACCTTGAGAATCATTACTGAATATAAAGACCCTTCTCCAGTGTAATAGTTCTTGATGTGTTACCAAAGAACATCAGCATCTGTCGGATGTAGTCTTATTCTCCTGAATATATTCTATAGCTGCTTGTCATTGTGTTTCTAAATCAGGTGCTATCTCTGTTTAAAATCAGATAATGTTTTAAGGTCCCGTGTTGTTGAAGCCTGCTTAGAGATAACCACAGAAACATAATAAAGCCTTTTAAAAATACCTGCAAATGCTTATATTAACTTGTAAGGCAAATGCCCATTACTAACCTATATCCAAAGAAAAAATTCAAATCAGTGTTATATAGGCCATTAAAACAGCTTTTCAAGTTGTAGATCCAGTGTTTCTACTCTGAGAATTATGTGGAGCAGTTACAGGAGTTGCAGCTTCAATCTGATTTACATAGTTAGGATGAATCAGATTTGCCCATCTGTACCCAAAAGAAGGGCTTTATGAAACAGATGGAAATACAAACTAACATAAAATATGAAACTGTAAGCATATATACATCTCTTTACTTTGCAAAACTGTAAAATCAAATAGAGTAAAATTAGAGCCAAAAGTTCTAAAAAATGGCAAAAGTTAATTAGAAATCTTCAGAAGCTTTGTTTTGCTTCCTAAGGTACTGTGGTCATGAGGACTTGGTATTGATGACTCAGAAAGTCCCTTTAATCCGTGGGCATCCCCTGCCTATTGTAAAGCCTCTCTGCCCCCCACCCCTCCTTTAGTTGCTATGCTGCCAGATATGGATTAGGAACTGTGGAACTTTTCAAATATTCCAGTTCTTGGGAATCTGCATCAAATCTATGCAGTTGTTTATGCGCGCTAGGGAGGAGCCGGGTTATTAAAACACTTGCAATCCAGATGCCAACTGCTGCGACACCAAGACACCCATGCAGACAGGGTCTTACTTTATCTCCTTGAATAGCACTTATTTTTGACTTAGGAGATGCTTTTATATACACTAGAAAATGACATCTGTTCTTTTCTGTGACAGCAGCATGAGAGTAATGCAGTCCTGCTCTTCTTATGACATGATCTTTATTTCCCAAATCTCACCTTATCGGTTAGGGCTTTTCATTTTATACAAGAATTGATAAATTAATTGAGGAATTCATTTTACTGGGGAGTTTCTTTGGCATCTTGATAACATCCATTATATTTACTTACTCATTATATTCCTTTCTTCACTAACATGTTTCTTATGATAATTATAACTTAGTGGCCTTATTAGCAGCAGCCTAATTAATCTGGGCTTCCCAGGTGGCACTAGTGGTAAGCACCCACCTGCCAGAGTAGGAGAGGCAAGAAACATGGGTTCAAGCCCTGGGTTGGGCAGATCCCTTGGAAGAGGGCAACCCATTCCAGTATTCTTTCCTGGAGAATTACATGGTCAGAGGAACCTGGCAGGCTACAGTCCATAGGGTTGCAAAGAGTTGGGCACAACTGAAGTGACTTAGCGTGCATACAGCTTAATTAATCAAAAATTTTTATTTGTAGTCATTAGGTAAATAGTAAACTGTGTTGACCTTTCCTGAGCTGTGTTTCGGAAAAATGCTGTTAAAACTACTGTTTGTGTATTGTCTCAAAAGGAATTTAATTTTTAAATATCTTTATTCAAATGTTAACTGTAGACATGAAAGTTTTATTTGCCGTTGGTTTTATTTGCCATTTTTTTCTAATCTCTTTGAATGTGGTGACTCCCCCAGTTTGGGCACAGTCAGCACAATCCTCTTAATTTGTAGGAGGCATTTTGGAGACAATTTCCGGTTCTCTAATTTTAAAGTCCCTCTAACATATTATTATTAAGATTTCCAGTTTGATTTTTTTTACCTGTTAGTGACCACCTCAGCCCAGAAACTTTTTTTTCAAAGTGCTGGGGGTATGCACAGAGACATCCTTTTAATATTCAAATTAGGAAACTACATTTTTTACAGCTCTCACAACATTCACTGTGTCCCCACTTGTTCCTGGAAGTACAGGTAATTTACAGTTCTAACAAAGCCCCAAGGAGGCTAGAGTAAGCTATTCTGGAAGGAGAATGATGGAGTGGTTTTGAGGTATGAGCCAAGCCAAATTCATGCTGGAGTTAGAGAGCTGGCTGAAATCCCTGAATTGAAACAGAATAATTGTTTCATATTTTTTCAGTATTATTTTTAACAGACTGATGACTAATTGAAACATAACTGGCTAGGGATTGTTTTTAAATGAAAAATAAGCTTGAAGAAACCCAGCTGTTTGCATTCAAATACTATCCTGTTGCTATGTATTTACTCTTCGAATGTTTGTTTCACTAATATTTACCACAAAGTCTAATTTGAGTAAGATAGTAAGACATCTAAAGCAAGACACATAATTACAGAGGAAAAAAAAGAAAAGGATCCTGACTCAGAAAGAAAACATTTTTCCATTTGAGTGGATTCCACTGTCTTAATTAAAGGCCTACAGAGTATTCTTCACTAAGATTTTGGGGTTAGTCACTCAGTTCAGTTCAGTTCAGTCGCTCAGTCGTGTCTGACTGTTTGCAACCCCCATAGACAAGAGCCCGCCAGGCTCCTCTGACCATGGGTATTCTCCTGGAAAGCATATGGAAGTGGGTTGCCATGCCCTCCTTCAGGGAATCTTCCCAATCCAGGGATCGAACCCAGGTCTCCTGCATTGCAGGTGGATTCTTTTACTGAGCCGCTGGGGAAGCCTTTGAGTAAGATATAAGTAGGAGCATGATAAATGTTTCCTTTGGGATTTGAGAATTTTTGTCTGGCTGTGCATTAAGCACTTCTTATACATTATTTTGTTGAGGTCTCCAAAATGCCTGTGAGTTAAAGGATTTATTATCCTTGTTTTACAGAAGATGCAGCTGAGGGTTAGGAAAGTTCAGTAACTTGCTGAAGGTCATATAGGGCTAGTAAGTAGCAGAGCTGAAAGTTGAACCAGGTCTATTCACCTTCAAAGACCATACATGTCACCACTGCTGGGCTGCTTTCTCTACATTGTAAGACACACCCTGGGCCTAATCAGCTTGTACTCCCTTCCTAATAGAAATTGTTGGTAATGAAAAATGGTGATCCAGAGGAGATGATAAGAATTTTAAAGTAGAGCAAAATCATAATATTAAAGTACAACATAAAAATATTTAGGGTTGTCATTTAAAAAAAATCTTCAATAAGTATATCTTGTATTATGTTCCAGAGTATGTAATAATAATATCACGGAGTTTTGACATTCTAATATAAACATGTTTTGTTTATAATTGGAAGACAGTATAGCTAGAATAACTTTTTGCTTGGAAAGTTAATATCCTCAATAAAGCATTTCATTTTTGCATAGAGAAAAAAATTCATAACAGTACCTATTCAATCAGAATTAGCAATGAAATTTCTAAGCTTATGGGTGAGAGAAATACTGGTTGTCCAATTCAGAAAGTGATTTTTAAGTAAAATATAAAACAAGAAAGGATATTAATGAGTCAGATTCTTCATACTTAACCTTATCAATAAAAGACAGTTGAAAATTTTAATAAGATTATGATACAAGAAGGCAAGTTTCCTTTAAGTGTATAAAATAGGGATGTGTACTGTATTCTGGAAAAACACAAAGGTAAAAAACGAGTAACAATTATTTCTAAGTATAGATTTTGGTGTGTTAAGGCCTGGTTCTATACTAGTTCTGAAAATTTGGGATTAACCTCCAAGTTTCAGCGAATGTAACAACAGAACCTTCTTCCAGTGATTGTTATATGTAAAGAACTCAGCCAGTCTTGGTGCATAGTATGTTCTTAAGTGTATTAACTTTTCTTATTACTTCTCATTAACACTGTTTCCACTTTTCTGTATGTGCTTGATCAGGAATCTGTTTCCTTCAAGGGCTCTGTTCATCCATCTATTTCATAATACCTGTTCTCATAGACTATTTAGATAGACCCCAAACCACCAGCCATCTCACTAAAGGAAACATCAGAGCCCTAGGGGACTTAATCACTTTTAAGTTTAAGGAGTTAGCAGGCTCAATATATTCATTGGAAGTAAAACATTCAGTAAGCCTTTCTTGTAGTGTTCTGTTTTGATGCAAATAAATATCCATATTTATATATTCACAAGTTTATATGGGTTAAATTTAATGAAATATCATGAGTTTAAGGAAAATGAGAACTGAACATGCTTCTGTAATTAAGCGATGTGAATAAGAGCAGAAGGTTTATTTTTTGCTTCTCTTTGGGAATAGATTATGGCAGATTTAGGCACAAAGAAACTTTTGGGATCAAACATATTATTTTCCTTTTCTATTTCTGTTTCCTCCTAGAAAATGATTCTTTTCCTACATTTCATAAATCATTTGTATTGTATTTGGGCATAAGAATACAAAAGAACTTTCCTCATACTTCAGTCTTATAGCTTTATTTTAACAAAGTTTACTTTAAAGGAATATATAATATACTTTTACTGAAACCACAAAAATAAGCATTAATTATCAGTGGACAATTTCAATCATAAAAAATGAAATATACAGAAAAATCTAGGACTTAATTTTAGCCTTTGGACTCAGTTTGGGCTTTGGTTTTTGTTTTCTTTTTGGGGTGTTTCATTTGGGGTTTTTTACCTGTTAATTAAAGCTTTTAGGTAATTATGCTAATTATTGGGAATTTATTTCCTTTGACTCAGAAAAATGCTAGTTTTAAGATACATCACTCTAATGTGTGATTGTTTATAACAAGCATTAAGATTAGCTATCCACAGACCACTTTTTTCAGTGGCCACAATAACTGGGATAAATTTGTGGACTCAAAAACTATTATTTCCAGTTTAATATGAAACAAATGCAGGCTTCCCTGGTGGCTCAGAGGTTAAAGCATCTGCCTGGAATGCGGGGAGACCTGAGTTCCATCCCTGGGTTGGGAAGATTTCCCATGGAGGGAGGAGCCTAGTAGGCTATACAGTCCATGGGGTCGCAAAGAGTTGGACACGACTGAGCGACTTTACTTACTTAGGAAACAAATGCAGACGATCACATAAGCTATTTCTAGCATAATGTGATTTTAATGTGTAATTATCAATTCTTTTTACACAGAAGACAATTTTCTATTATCACTTAATGTCCTTCTTCCAGTTATCATTAATTTTCCTACTTGTTTTCACTGTACCTCTATCTCCCCACTTTCCATGGAGTAAGAGCCTTCATAGTTATTGATTTTTCTTAGAAAAAAATTTTATTGCATAATAAAAGTGATTCTTTCCATTCTCAAGCAAGTGTCCTTCGCAGTTATAAAGATTGCTTTTAGTATAAACTAAGCCAGGGAGCTCAGATTCCAATGAAATTTCACATATTTCTGGAAGTGATCTTTCTAAGAAAAGAAGTAGTGGATATATTATTTATCACATACTTACTGTGTTGACATCATTATGTTAAATTACTGTTGTTACAAATAGGGAATAAATAAGTACCTCAGTAATTAAGATTATAAAACTCTTTTATATTTTGTTGGGATATTTGGCTTCAAGGGTATTTTCCCTTTTCTTAACACTGAGCAAAAGTGTGGTCTGAGTCTTCAAGAAATTAAGGATATATTTGTAAAGGTAACAGCATATGAAACAACAGAACATAAGTACAGAGGATTATAAAATATTATGAAGTATTCATTTTGAACCCTGAGTATGTAATAGATAAGGTTAAAATTTTTTAATCCCTGAAATTTAGTTTTAAAGAAAATATACATAGCCTGGGCCTGGTTTCCTTTAAAGCCATTTTTGTCCCTGACTTCAGGGTAAAGCTCTGAATTAGGATTGTAATGGGTCCATTCCATTTTAGAGCATTCATGGCATGGTTCGATTAGCGTTAGGTCATTCCTGGTCAGAAAGAGATGGAGTCAGTTCGGCCTGTGAATTTAACCTAATTAAGCCAGGAAAAGCTTCCTAGAATTGAGTTTGATTCTCCTGAGCAATCTCAATATCAAATCCCAGAGCAGAGTAGTATATGGTGACTTGATTAAATGATCTGGACTTTAAAACACCTTTTTCCTTAAAATTGTAGTCTTACCAAACAATGCAAGTAATATTCCTCATGAACATGTGTCCCAATTTGAAGCTGAACTATTCAGTAGCCACATTTTTCAGAATAGTTAACCTTAGTAAAACATTCTTAGCTTTCTGAACAGTGAATGAAAATTGATAATGAAGGAAATGAACATTTATAGGTGTCCTTAGTATTAATTGCTTCTTAATAAAACTAAAAATCCTTTCTAACATTTTAATGATATCATTGGTTTTTAAATTTTAAATAACAGTTTCTGGGTGCAGTGTTGAATCATTTCTTTATAAACATTTCTATTTTTCTCAGAGACCAGCGTGCTGAGGATGTCAAAGAAGACTTTGAAGAGAGAACAGAAAGTGAGCTGAGGACACCACATGAAGCCAGAGGTACCCAGCATATTCTCATATTATTGATAGGTATTATGATTAATACTCAACAATCAAAACTGGAGTGTAGCAGTCCCTTTTATATTAAAGACAAACTTCATTTGGTTGGTTCTGTTACTGCAAGCAATAAAAGTTTATTGTTCAGGATAATTTTGGTATACAATTCATAATGATATGGATCCATCTGTGACCTTATTTATAGTCTCTTTCACATATGGGTAGGATATTGTGTATAGAGTTTGAATAAGGCCTTCTATTTGCTCCATGTAATGTTTTTTTTAACATTGTTGATGTCATTTACTTCATATGTTTCAGACTCATCTCAGAACATGTTGACATACAAACAGAAGTAATATGGTCTTAATCTAATACCACAAAATGAAAAGAAAATCACTTGAGCAAATGTTTTAAGTTGTACTGGAGAAAGTAACTTGTCTTATATCTTTGCTGAATAGATATGACAGTAGTTGAACTGAGCAATGAAGTTGTAATGACTGTTGTTCATAGTATAACCTGTATTTATAATTTACACATGGCTTTATAATTACTATTTATTTTTATAAGAAAATGTTGGCTGAATTATGATTTTAATGATTGCCTCCGGGGACTTTGCTTGTCATGTGCTTTCTTGGGTTTAGATTATTTGTAAGATTATAGAATGACACCTAAGGACTGTTTGCCTATAATGACCTATTCTGTAAGTGATGCTTTGATTTCCATATCTGATTTTCATAAAGCAATAATTTATGGTTAATTTAAAAGCTGTATCCTCTGCTGTCCTCAGCATATTTTATAGTGTCTCATCTTACACCTTATATAAACCCCTACAGATGGCCAGGGTTTCATCTGTGATCTCCCACCTGTTCACTGTGTAATCTTAGATATTTCACTGAATACTTTTCAGTGCTTGTTTCCTTACCTGCCCAAAAGGTTGATGGAGGTACTCCCTCCCAGAGTTGTTATGGGGATTGAGTAACATTTGTAACTTGCTTAGAACAGCTCCTGGTACAGAATAAGTGCTATGCAAGTGTTTGATTATTTAAAATGTTTCCAGTCACTTAGAAAGGAAAAGAAAAATACTTAATTTGCGAAGGTTTTGTCATCAGGGTATGGTGCTGTTGTGCTCAGTTGTGTCTGACCCTTTGTGACCCCATGGAGTATAGCCTGCCAACCTCCTCTGTCCACGGCATTTTCTGGGCAAGAAGCCTGGAGTGAGCTGCCGTTACCTACTCCGGGGGATCTTCCTGACCTAGGGATTGAATTCATGTCTCCTACATTGGCAGGTGAATTCTGTTCCACTAGTGCCACTTGGGTTCTTAATCCAAAGCGTCATCCTTTCTTAGTGAATGGTGGTTAGGAGCACGGCCTTTATTCTCGTCTCAGCTCCACCAGTACCAGCTGTGCGGCTGGCTCCGGGGAAAGCATTGAACATCTCTGTGTCTCAGCTTCTCGGTAGTGCCCCCAGCACCGGATTACCAGAAATGAATGCATCAGTGGCTGCAGGATTAGCTGTCACAGCAGTGGTAATAGCAGGAGTGGTAGCATTGTGAAGTGTGTGTCTGTTGTGTGCAATTACCTGATCACTGGAAGTAAAATCTTCTGGGCTCTGGACTTTTTGAGGGAGTAGTGATTTTCAGCCTTTTCAGTTTCTTCCTAACTTGGTGATGTAATTCACTTTTCACTTGATTTGCTGAGCTGATTTTGATCCTCCCGCCCCGCCACCTTGAAATAGTCTATTTAATGGAGAATTTTAGGTTTGTTAATGTGATATGCATGGTGTTCTTTCTTTTTCGTGGTAGTTTTGTCTGTTCAAACATTGTATATTTTTATCCTGTTTTTCTTGATTTGAATTATCTGAGTTTTTCTGTTTTATTCTTCTTTCCAAACATTGCTAGGATTCATATATAACCCTTTAGTGTTTTTCTCACCTACAAAACCTGTAGTTTAGTATGCATATTATGCTGTCTTATTTTTCATTAGTGAAAGGGAGCCTCATAAAAACAAGCTGCTTTGAGAATTTTTGCACATATGTCCCTAAGTAAGATTTGCCTATTAATATCTCATCCAGTTTTAGCCTCCTAAAATGAGTTTGATAACTTCCCTTCATTTCCAGATTTTTGAAACATTTTATATAAAACTTTCATAAAATTGATTTTTTCTGTAGTAAAATCAGGTTATCATTGTTAGCATTTATTTAACTGCTTTCTTAACTTTGGATTGTAATTTTTTTGAAAATTTTTCCAGATTCATTCTGTATGGAAAAGATTTGAATTTCACCTGCTGACCTTACCGTATACGAGTTTGTTGGTTGGCTTTCCCTGGATCCCATGAACCTTCAGTACAAGATGAGCTCTTATGGTATTTGAGAGCTCCTGTATCTTGGTGATGTCTCAGATCCTAGTCAGTGTGTGGATGTGTTTAGTTCTTTCTGTCCTGCCTCTCAGATATAGAGCCATGACCTAGTGTCTCAGATGGGGCTCTCTGTTAGCAGACATGGAGAGTGGTGTGTGCAGGAGTTTTGTTAGTGGGTACTCCGGAGCAATACCAATGGGAGAGGGAGAGACGCAACAGTGGGCAGAATGAGAAGCTTAGTTGTGATGCAGTTATGGCAGAAGCCTCAGTTCATCCCATAAGGAATTCTGGATGAATCTTCAGAATTATCCCAGATTTAGGCAGGAGAATCCAACCTTTGTATCTTTGCATTGACTACTCCTTGGATATTGGCTGAGAGGGGCAGGAACCTCCCTTTGAGCAAGGAACCTCCTTTTGGCTTAGGGCAGTTTCTGGAGAGGGAGGTAGCTGTGAGGCATCAGCAGTCAGAAGGTAGGAAAATGAAACGTCTTGGTTCTGAAGGGTGATTTGGGTGGCACACTGCAGCGTCTGCTATACTTGGCTCATACTACACGTTTGCTACACTTGGTTTCTGACTTTCTTATAAGAAAAATCAAACAAAAATGAAAAACAGAGTATCCTTTCACATATGTGGGGTTAGGCCAGCCAAATTAAATCAATCTTTGGTTTTAAACAATGAATCTGACTCCTAAATTCAATCTTCTTTCATTATTTTGCCTGAGATGTCATGAGCTTGCCTTTTTTTTTTTTTTAATCCAGAAAACTTCCTTCCATTATCATTTTTATTATTTGGTATTGTTGCTGGTCAGTCGCTAAGTCATGTCAGACTCTTTGCAACCTCACAAACTGCAGCATGCCAGGCTCCCCTGTCCTTCACTATCTCCCAGAGTTTGCTCATATTCATGTCCATTGAGTCAGTGATGCTCTCAAACCATCTCATCCTTTGCCACCCCCTTCTCCTTTTGTCTTCAATCTTTCCCTGGATCAGGGTGTTTTCCAGTAAGTCGGCTCTTTGCTTCAGGTGGCAAAAATATTGGAGCTTCAGCTTTAGCATCAGTCCTTCCAACAAATATTCAGGGATGATTTCCTTTAGGATTGACTGGTTTGATCTCCTTGCAGTTCGAGGGACTCTCAGAAGTCTTTCCAGCATTTGAAAGCATTGATTCTGTGGTGCTTAGCCTTATTTATGGTACAATTCTCATATCTCTACATGACTACCTGAGAAAGCATAGCTTTGACTACAGTGGACCTTGTTTGGCAAAGTGATGGCTCTGCTTTTTGACTGGTAATACCTATTATTTTGGGTTAGATCCAAAGGATGATATTCAAAATATTTAACAGTTGGTTTGACAGCCAACATTGCCCAGGACAGTTAAAACAAACACCAGCTTTAGTGCTGTAGCAGTTTGGAGGCTCCATGATGTACTTAGTTGCAGCATCTTAGGGAAGTCCCTCAAGTGCCTGGCTTCTGAGGGTGGAAGGGCCTGTTACCATCCAACATGGAAGCATTATAATATTTCAACAACTTACACATTTTTTGATATTCTAAACATATCTCAAGTTGGAATATCTTACTCTTGCTCTGTCAAGTCTGCTATTTACTGCCTTTAACATGAATTTTAATGGCGGTTTTATTTTCTTTTAATTTCCTGCACTAGCTTATTTTTTTCTTTTCATAACCTGTTTTTGTCTCGTAGGGGTCATGTTCCCTTGTTCCTTACTAAAAATCATGAAACTCTTCTGTCGATAATTTAATGCTCCTTTCCTGATGTTTTGTGTAACTTTTTATCGAAGGCCTCATAGTGATTTTTTTTTTAATCATTTTTGAGTGCAGAGAAGTTTCCCCATATTTTTTGTGAAGAAACTTACCTCTCAATGCTCCCATTGGGTATGGTAGAATTCCTCTTTCTCACCTGAGCTTGAGGGTCAGGTAGGTATGCTGAGCTTCATATGTGCTCCCTAGTGTTCATTCACAATGCGCTTCCCCAGGGTGGAAGCAGCCCTTCCCAGATCTAGCCTGGTTAGGGGGTAGCACAGGAGACAGGAGAGAAATCCTCTTGCAGTTTGTTCACTGTTTAGTTTAGAGGAGACTGAAAAGATCCGTCTAGTCACAGCTATGGTTTCTCCAGTAGTCATGTATGATTGTGAGAGTTGGACCATAAAGAAGGCTGAAGGCCAAAGAATCGATACTTTCAACTTGTGGTGCTGGAGAAGACTTTTGAGAGTCCCTTAGACAACAAAGAGATCAAACCAGTCAATCCTAAAGGAAATCAACTCTGAATATTCTTTGGAAGGACTGATACTGAAGATGAAGCTCCAATATTTTGTCCCCCTGATGTGATGAGCCGACTCATTGAAAAAGACCCTGATGCTGGGAAAGATTGAAGGCAGAAGGAGGGGGTGACAAAGGATGAAATGGTTGGATGGCATTACTGACTTAATAACATGAGTTTGAGCAAACTCTGAGAAATAGTGCAGGACAGGGAAGCCTGGCATGCTGCAGCCCATGGAGTCGCAAAGAGTCGGATACGATTTAGCAACTAAACATCAAGACAAAACAAGCCACCCTATATTCTTTATAGCCAGTAGGATTTAAGACTCAGTAAGTCCATGAGAGCTATTTCATTTGGAGTCTTAGAGCAAATTGATTTTTAAAAACACTTCCCCTAAGAAAAAGCTTCCTGCCTTGTTTCTTCTGTTATTTCAATTTAATTCCATACAATATGTGTGATTATGAACCTTTTCAACTTTTTAATGATTCCCACTGTGTTACTGATTTTGACCTTTGGAGACCTTTACTAAATACAATTCATTACATTTTTCTTCTTTCTCTATTTGCTGACTTCTTTTTCCTTTACCTGAAAGATAAAATAACTCTTTTTCTCCATTGTAGGAAGGCCCATTAATAAAGAATCCTATAAAATGACCTTAAAATTTAAACTCTTGTATTCCTGGGAAAGGTGTAATTTTCTTTCCCTTTTGCAAACGTTCTTTCTCATGGATGCTGATGGGCAGAGAGAGTTGAATTATATTTTGTAATGTGCTAGATTCTTACTTGAAAAATCAGGCTTGCTTTTTGCTTCCATAGCAGTTGGTTTTTATTTTGGTTGTTAACCTTGAAATGATCCTCAAATATTTTTAATGCTTGAGTGTAGGATCTTGGAGCTAAGTTTATCCACATTCCTCGATGTTGTGATCCATTTATTCTACCCAATCACTGTTATTGTTCATCCTTCTTATATTTAGTCGCCAGTGTGTAACTCCATTAAAAAGATTGGTTGACAGATGTATCCCATTTCTTCTGGCTTTTTTCCTTTCACATTAAGAGCATTTTGTTATAGACTCATGGAATATTAACTTAGAAGGGCCATTGACTCCTTTTCATTTCTGCCTTTTTATATTCCATATACTCTCAGTTATATGCCTTTCTTTCAAGATAGGAATAATTTCTCCCTTTTGCTGAGCCTTTACTATATGTCAGATAGTGGAATAAGCGTTTTTTAAAATATCGTGTAATCCTTGCAACAATTCAGTTACATTGATAGCCAAAATTTAGAGCTGATCAGTGACAGAACAGGTATTTAAATCCTGGTTTGGGTGCGTGCTAAGTTGCTTCAGTCATGTCTAACTCTTTGTGACCCTATGGACTGTAACCCCCTAGGTTCCTCTGTCCGTGGAATTCTCCAGGTAAGAATACTGGAGTGGGTTGCCATGCCCTCCACCAGGGGATCTTCCCCACCCAGGGATCAAACCTGTATCTCATGTCTCCTGCAATGACAAGCGAGTTCTTTACCACTAGTGCCACCTGGGAAGCCAGTTCTATCAGACTCTTAAACTCACCCCCTTGACCATGACCCAAAAGACCCAGGGCCACTTTCTGATGCTTCCGCTAGCTCACAGTGAGGCTTTGGGCTTTGCCCTGACAGTGTGTTTTTCTTGTCTTCAGGATAGCTACCTCCTAGTGCTGTTTAGAAAATAAAATGAAACAAAGCATTTGAAGATTCTGGTCTCACTTCTGTCACTGGCTTAAAGGGAGGAGAATGAGTCAAGACAAGTGGCAAGTCATGGTTGGCTTGCTGATTTAGCAGTATTCAGGCTTGGAAATAGGAAGCAGAATGGAATCTGAGTCTGAAAGCAGCAGGGAGCGCGAAGAGTACTTTTCCTTCTCTTTGGGACTTGGGCTGCCTGTGGTTCTGCTGGGCTTCTCCGGGCCCCTGACGGGCACAGTCCTGTAGGATGCAGGTTCTCGGGTTCTGTGATAGTGAAGACATCTCTTTCTACTAGGAGATTTCATGTTTGGTTTAGATGGTGGTCTCTATTCTGAAGATTTTTTGTCTTGATTCTACGTGAAACACTGGAGGATATATTTCTTTCAGGATCACCTTTATCAGATCTGTCTTCTCACAAGAGTTCATCTACTTCACTTTTTCCTACCCTAAAGTCAAATCAAGAATTTTAATACCTATATTTGCAGCCAGAATTGACAGACATTTGTATTTGAAAATTTCTACTTTGGATAACCACATTATTTATCTATTTAACTTCATTTCAAGGAAGTCTACAAGGATATGCTATATTAATGTAGCCTTCCAAACTGCATTGTAAGTGCTGAGTAAATTATTGCTCTGTGAATGATTTCCATGTAAGTAGTTGTAAATGANATAACCACATTATTTATCTATTTAACTTCATTTCAAGGAAGTCTACAAGGATATGCTATATTAATGTAGCCTTCCAAACTGCATTGTAAGTGCTGAGTAAATTATTGCTCTGTGAATGATTTCCATGTAAGTAGTTGTAAATGATAGAGGCAGGCCTTTACTATCCATTCATAAACTATCAACAAAAGAAAATAGTCCTCATTTGATTGTCTAGAGAGATGAAGTAGTGGTAAAACCATACAAAGATCCACAAAGTTATTTCTCTGACACTATTCCCATCTAATATTTTCTTGCTTCTAATATTAAGGAAGCCCAGCAATGGATGTTTTAATACTGTATTTCCAAAAATGCATTAAATTGCTTTCCAGGTCATGAAAGTAAGATTTTCTTCTTTTTTTTGGTATGATTTTTTAGTAATAATAAATAGCTTATTCAATATGAGTCTCTGGTTTTATGTAATTATTGTCAAGATAACATTTATTATAGAATAATTAGAAAATACAGGAAATCAAATAGCAGAAAATAAAAATTACCTGTGATTTTATCTTCTAACACACCATTTTCTAAATTTTGGACAGCATTTTGGATTTTTTAATATCTGAAATATTGTACTAGCTGTTTTGTAGCCTGTAGTGTATTAACTATGTAACATTACAACCATTTTCACATAAATATTTATACTAATTATAAAATAAAATCAAATATTCCCTCTGTGGATTGATGCAGCATTATTTAATGAACCAATCTCTAATGGATATCTAAGCTAGTTATTCCCTGTCTCTCATTATTATAAGTGCTATTGCAGTAAACCTTAGTAGTGATTAGGATTAGGGGTGTGTGTGTGAATATGTATGTATGTGATATAAAATACATACAAATGGCTTACACAGCAGTTTATTTCTCTCTCACATGAAGGAAGTTCAAAGGTAGGTGCTCCAGGATTTAATGGTGCTCAATAGGATCAAGAAATCAGGTTCCACCTATCTTGTTGCTCTGCTTTGCAGAATGTCTGTTCCCAAAGTCTTATCTTGGTCAGAGGTGTTCTAGAGGGCTGGTTACTCAATTATTGTTCTTCCCCGGAAGGAGGGAGGGTTCGGGTGAGAGAGTGGGGAGAAAAAGTTTGACCATATACTTTTAGTAAATTTTCATCTCAGGAAATGTCAAGAAATACAGAAAACTCCTTAAAAAGTAATATTTTTCATGCAGGTAAATAGTTTGAGAGGAAAGTGATAAGAAATCTGACCCATACAAAATGATGGTGGCAGGAATGTCTTGCAGAATTAAAGGCTTTGTTCTCTGAAGCACATTGTACACATTAAAACCTACTCTTCCCTACTGTTCTCACTGAGCCAGCTACTTGAGCCAAAGTCTGTACACATTTATTTGAGTGTATATCACATGTTAAAATAAAAATCTGGAGTCATGTTTCTGTGCATTTCAAGGGATTTGGCTCATAGTAGATTTTCAGAACAGGATGAGGACCTAAAACCTTAAAACCAGTTATGTGAGATTTGCTGGATGAAATGTGGAAAGAGGGACCATGAAGGGTTTTTTATAAAATATTTGAAGAATTGAAATGTTTCACAGGGAAACAGTTTTCTGTATGAGCTCATTCAGGAAGAACCAGGGCTAGTGGATGTTAACTCCAGTAAGACAAATTTTTTTTTTTTTTTTCAAATTCAGCATAGTGACTTTTCTAACATTCAGAGCAATTCAAATTTAGAGTAGGCTAGTCTAAGAGAAAAGTTATTCAAAATCAACAGTAGAACAGTAGGACATAGGTTGAAAAAACTGTACCACTAGGCTTCCCTGGTGGGTCAATGGTAAAGAATCCGCCTGCCAGTTCAGGAGACATAGGTTTGATCCCTGATCCCGGAAGATCCCACATGCTGTGGAGCAGCTAAGCCTGTTTGCCACAACTATTGAGCCTATGCTCTGGATCTCCTGGGCCACAGCTCCTGAAGCTTGCATGCTGTGGAGCCCATAATCTGAAACAAGAGAAGCCACTGCAATGAAGCCTGCACACTGCTCCTACAGGGTAGCCCTGCTCACTGCAACTAGAAGCCCATGCAGCAAAGAAAACTCAGTGCAGCCAAAAAAAATAAGATAAATGCAGACAGAATTTCCAGGCAGGCTCAGTGGCTCAGATGGTAAAGAATCTGCCTACAGTGCAGGAGACCTTGGTTCGATGCCTGGGTTGGGAAGATCTCCTGAAGAAGGGAATGGCAACCCACTCCAGTATCCTTGCCTGGAGAATCCCATGAGCACACTGCAATTGCAGAGCAGCCCTGTACACCACAGCTAGAACAAGCCCATGCAGCAAAGAAGACCCAGCGCAGACAAAAAAATAGACAAATAAAAATAAAATTTTTATTTTATTATAAAATATGCCATTATAAGTGGTACAGTAGCACTTATAATAGCAACAGAAAGCCTCAGATACATGAGAATAAATTTAACAAAAGAGATGCAAGACCTCTACGTGACAATGATAGAACATCGAAGCAGGATATTAAAGAAGATCCAGATAAATGAAGAGAGATACTTTGTTCTTGGGTTAGAAGACTTGATATTGTGAAGATGTTGTCTCTCACCAAATTGATGTATATTCAGTGATGATTCTAGTCTAAATCCTACCTTTTTTTTTTTAACAAGCCCATCCTAAAATTGGCAGTGCAAAGGGATGAGGATAGTCAAGGCAATCTTGAAGAAGATCTAGATCACAGACATCAGTACACTTACAAAATGGGGATTATTAAAATCTGTGTATTGTTAAAAAGACACCAGTGGATCAGAATCAGAAATCTTTAGTAGCACATTTATATTTATTTTAAAGTTGGAACTGTAGTACAACAAGAACAGGATTTCTTTTCATTCAGTCATGGTTGGGCAATTACAAATCCATGTGGAAGAATGATCTTTACCATACACAATAATGCCATTTATAGAAAAATAGACGGACCTAGAGATACTGTGTGAAGGAAATCAGGGAAAGAAAAATACCATAGGACATCCCTTATATGCATAATCTAGAAAGAAATGATACAAATGAACTTACTTAAAAAATAAAACAGACGCACAGACTTAGAGAACAGCCTTATGTTAATCAGCGGGAAAGGAAGAAAGGAAAGGATAGTTACGAAGTTTGGAATCAACATGTACACACTGCTGTATTTAAAATGGATAGCCAGTGAACCTACTGTATAGCTCAGGGAACTCTGCTCAATGTCATGTGGCAGCTTGGATGAGAGGGGAGTTGGGGGGAGAATGGATACATGTATAGGTAAAAAAAAATTTTAATATATAATAACAAAACATTTTAACATTTAAAACATTAAAACAATAACATTTTATAATAACTTAAAAAAAAGATTGTCAACTTTGTTATCAGACAATTACAGTTGTAACCACAAGCGTACCATTAACACACTCACTCAAATGAATACAAGAAAGACAGTACCACATGTCGGTGAGAGTATGGAACATGTGGAACACTTTTACACTATTAGCAGGTGTGTACTGTACAGCTGTTTTGGAAAACTGGCAGACTTTGCTGAGGCTTAAAGTACACAAATGCTATATCCACAAAGCCCCACTCTTCAGTATATATGCAACAGAAAGGTATACATATATTCAAAAAAAGATACATACAAGAGTGTTCACAGCAGCACTGTTGGTCATAGCCAAAACTTAGAGACAACTCAAATGTTCATCAGCTCCAAATTAATTGGGAAATAGTCATAACAATGAAAACCCATACAGCAAAGAGCAGGTCAGCTACAGCTACGTACAGCAACGTGGATGAATTTCACAAACTGCTGAGAGAAAAAAGCCAGATACCAAATGGAATTTTCATCAAACTGCAGTTCAGAACAGGGCAAAAAGCAGTGGTGTCAGAAGCTAGGACGGTGGTTTCTCTGTGGCATGGGGTGTGATTGCAGGGGATTCTGTGTGCTGCCGCTTCTGTTTCTAGCTGAGCTGGTGGGTAGGGGGAGAATTGTGAGGGAGGTGCCTTTCTTCTGAAGGGCTTTGAGTTAAGTAGTTTTCAGGAAAGATGTCTTTTCTGAAGGATCTTAGGAGATGATTAACAAACTCTGTCAAGAGTCCCAAGGACAAATAATCATTTATTAAAAAGGCTGTTTTAGAAGAACAAGAGAAAACCAGGTTTGGATAAAGGCATTTGCATTTCTGCTCTTTTATTTTTATTGCAATAATTTCATATCCATTTTCAAAAAGGAGAAGGTGGCTATTTAAAAAGTCAGTGTAATTAGTAAATAGAAATTGGAAGAACAAAGCAAAGATGAGATAAAAGGAGAGAACGGGTATGGTATCTACAAGGTAATCTCAGTAGACGGACTTGAGCATACTTTCCTCTTACTTCCAGGACATCCAGAGGCAAAAGAGAACCAACTATAATTTCCTAGGTTGAGAGTTATTTTCTTTGTCACTAAAGCTCCAGTGCAGATTTCTTCCCTGAAGCATTAAAAAGGCAACACTGAATGACGTAACGGCGCATGTCTTCAGCAATGACAATATGACAAATGTGTCAGTTGAGTTTTAGGTGGTTTTTTATGATGACCTTCGGTAAAAAATGAAGAGTGTAATTACTCAGTGGATGTAATGTTGAGCCAGTGCTTTTACCTGATATCCCTGCCACTTGTGGTTTGGGGGTGACGTATAGCATTTGGGGATTTTGTTCTTTTTTTCGGCTACTTTTCAGAGAGTGAGTTCACATCGTTTCTGTCAACCAGGTGCCCGGGAAGAAAGCAGCGTACAGCAGGCGCAGCGTCGGTCAGCAGTCTTTCTGTCCTTTAAGTCCCCAATTCCATGCCTGCCCCTGCGCTGGGAGCAGCAGAGCAAGCTTCTCCCCACGGTGGCTGGCATTCCTGCCAGTAAAGTTTCCAAATGGAGTACGGATGAGGTAGGTTTTACTTTCTTTGTCTGCCAGGGACCTGATGTAGGAGTACCGGCTTAAGGAGTGGGCAATATGAATGCATATGGGGCTTAGTCTTTTTATCTAAGAAATTATTCTGAGAGAAACAATGAAAACATAGGTTGGATATTTGGAACCTGTACCAGTTAGATTCTGGCTTCTGTTTCAGAACTGGAATTTTGATCTTATTTTTTAACAGGTGTCAGAATTCATACAGAGCTTACCTGGATGTGAAGAACATGGGAAGGTATTTAAAGATGAAGTAAGTGTCCAGCTGAATTGCAGTATGTTTCTTAATGGGGGACGCAGCACTGAAATGCAGTGAATAGTGAAATATTCTAAATTGGCAGAGGAGGGAAGAGATGGGTTATGTTGAAATTGACAAAGTGAGACTGAGTTGTCTAACAAGCAGTGTTAATCAGTTGTATAAAAACAAGTAAGATGAGGAGTAAAGGAAATGTTTGTACCATTTTATGATGCCCCACAGCAGTAGCCCTAAACTCATTATTTAAAAAAACAAACACAAAACTTACTAGCATTCATTTATATAGTATATAGCACAGAAAGAAAACAAGGAAGGAAAAAAGCAACATTTCATTTTTAATAAAGTAAAACTAGCTCCCATTATTTAATTTTCCAATGTCATTTTAACACCAAGATTAACTTCATTTGATGCTTATAATTAATATTACCATTATTGCTAAAACAATCCCTTAGATCCTACACATTTCTCATGTTGTTTATACTAACTGACATGCATTACATTTATTAACATCTGCCATTGGAAGTGGANAGAAAACAAGGAAGGAAAAAAGCAACATTTCATTTTTAATAAAGTAAAACTAGCTCCCATTATTTAATTTTCCAATGTCATTTTAACACCAAGATTAACTTCATTTGATGCTTATAATTAATATTACCATTATTGCTAAAACAATCCCTTAGATCCTACACATTTCTCATGTTGTTTATACTAACTGACATGCATTACATTTATTAACATCTGCCATTGGAAGTGGAGAAGGAAATGGCACCCTACTCCAGTACTCTTGCCTGGAAAATCCCATGGATGGAGGAGCCTGGTAGGCTGCCGTCCATGGGGTTGCTAAGAGTTGGACACGACTGAGCGACTTCACTATCAGTTTACACTTTCATGCATTGGAGAAGGAAATGGCAACCCACTCCAGTGTTCTTGCCTGGAGAATCCCAGGGACTGGGGAGCCTGGTGGGCTGCCGTCTATGGGGTCGCACAGAATCAGACACAACTGAAGCGACTTGGTAGCAGCAGCAGCCGTTGGAAGATTATTTTATTAGTTTTTTTCATTTGTCTGTCCAAAACTTCATGTAAGGGATGACTAATAATGATACCACCTCTAGTGAGCATTAGGACAAAAAGAAATTCGACCTGTTAACTACACTGGAAGCCAGAGACTCTTTTCACTAGAGACCTTTAAAAATAAGCCACTTGCCTGTCAGTTCCTCAGTCTATTATTGCGTGATCTTGGCTCCCAGAAGGTACAGTGAGGACTAAGTCATCTCAGAAGTCTTCGTCCCACATCTGCTGTCTGCAGTAATAAGTTATCTTGTTTGTGCCTGTGTTTAGCCTCCACTGTTCAAAATGGCACATTTTCTGTTAAGAACATTGCAACAGAGTAAGAGTGTAGGGACTGCCAAGAATTCAGCCACCGGTCGCCAGTGTCAATATACTATTAGCTATCATTTATGCTGTATGTGGCGGAGAAGGCAATGGCAGCCCACTCCAGTACCCTTGCCTGGAAAATCCCATGGACGGAGGAGCCTTGTAGGCTGCAGTCCATGGGGTCGCTAAGGGTCGGACATGACTGAGCGACTTCACTTTCACTTTCATGCATCGGAGAAGGAAATAGCAACCCACCCCAGTGTTCTTGCCTGGAGAATCCCAGGGACGGGGAAGCCTAGTGGGCTGCCGTCTAGGGGTTGCACAGAGTCGGACACGACTGAAGTGACTTAGCAGTAGCAGCAGCATGCTATATGTGGATGCCTGTGAAAATGCACAAGGATCTGATTTTCATCAGCCTTTTTCTGACTTATGTTCTTATTTCAGAAATCTTCTTTCTCATGGATCTTTAATTTGCAGTTACTCAGATTTTGAGCTTCTTAAGGCCCAAATCCTCAGTGTCTTTGTGTTACTCTCAGTCGATTTTCCATCCCTAAGCAGGCTTATATACCTGCAAGGAGCCATTGTTCTTTGAAAGAACGTTTGAAAATGATGCAACAGTTTTAAAAATAAATTTCTAGTACATATATTTTATAAACACTACTTTTGGTTCTGTTGATGTCTAGACAGTCCATATAGATTGCTCTGTTATTTAGTTAAATTAAGGTTCAAATTCACATGATACGTTATTTCTTTGAATAACTTCTTTCTTCATATTATCTTTGGAGACACTCCTCAGGCACCAGCCCGACAGCCTCAGAGGCAGAGCCTTCTTTTGAAGAATGAGGCAGTGAATGTTCTCTGTTCACGTGTCATTCATATGTTTATTCCACTCTTCATTCATCCTGTGAACTCCTGTTAAATGCCTGCCATGTGTATGTTACTACATGTGATGCTCTGGTGAGAGGGTTAATTCAGAAGTAATAGGACATGATCCCTGCTCTCAAATGTCTCACCAAGTCAGCATGCGTGGGGTTCGAGTCCTAGACGAAAACCAGAAAGCAAATCTAAAGTCTTGTAATTCATCTCTGAAAGGCAAAAAAGTGCAGGTGGGGGCTCTTATCTGAAACCACCCTTGACTTCTGTTTCTCTTATACACTCCGCATATCATCAGTTGAGAAACTCTATTAGGGGGTATTTTAAAAGCGTGAGGATTCCAGCTCTCGCTCCACCGTAACCTCTGTGGTCAGAGTCACTGTCATCTGCCAGCTGGATTAAAGCAGTAACGTCTAGCCAGCCGCCTTGCTTCTGCTTCTGCCCCTCTATGATTTTATTTCCAGCGTAGCTGGGCTGATTCTGCTAGAGCGTTGTCAGATCACGTCTCTCCTCAGTTCAGATCCTTCTGGTAGTTAAATCAGAGTACAAGCCAAGAACCTCACCAGGGCTACAGTCTGACGCTCCATCGCCTCTCTCACCATCTGACCTCTTTGTCCTCTGCCCGCTGCTGACACTGTTCCACACACAGACCTCCTTGCCGTTCCTAGCATTATCCGGACACACTCCGGCTTTCCCGTCTGTCTGGCATGCTCTTCTTCTGGGTGTTCACATGGCTCACGCCACTTCTCCGTGTCCCATCCTAACTGTCCTCCTTCAGGCTGCCGCCTCCCACCCCGGGCTCCACTGCCCACTTACATCCTCAGCCAGCAGTTTTCTCATGGCGCTAGTCACCTTTTAGAATTAGTAATTCTAATTTGCTTGTTATGGTTTTTCTTATAGTCTACCTCCTACTCCTAAAATGTAAACTGTACAAGGAGTTTTTGTTTGCTTAGTTTTGTTTTTATCTGTTTTAGTCTCTGCTATATGCCCAGTCCCAAGGATAATACTTAGAATATGTGCTCGGTTGTGTCCGACTATTTGTGACCACAGGGACTGTAGCCTGCCAGGCTCCTCTGTCCATAGAGATTCTCGGCAAGAATTCTGGAGTAGTTTGCCATTTCCTCCTCCAGGATCTTCCCGACCCAGGGGTCAAACCCGGGTCTCTTGCGGCTGCTGAATGGGCAGGCAGATTCTTTACCACTAGCACCACCTGGGAAGCCCATTTAAAATATAATGGGTACTCAATAAATTTTTGTTGAATGAATATATTCATCCCTTTACGCCCTGAGAAAGACATTCAAAGAGCAGGTCGCTGTAATTTGTGGAGTCAAAACACTGGAAGAGAACCGTGAGTGCACAGTGAAAAGAGTAATGAAACGGGAGGCAAGAACCCCAAGTTCCAAGTTTTCCTTCAGAGTTTTGGGCCTTTAGCAAGCTACTTAATCTCTGGAATTAGACCAGTTTATATGTATTATGAAAGCATAAACAAAAAATGAACCCAGCAATATATCGCAGTAACTACTGTTTTTAGAAAGTTTTTTCTTAATTTACTTCTTTCCACCTGAGGTTATCCTTATGGCTGCACAGCAGAGCAGCTCATGAGAAACCCATTTTCCTGTGGGTTGAGTTTTTCAGATGAATAAATTTGACTTTGCTCACAGTCCCTATTTGGGGGTATATATACATATAAGAAAGATCTACTTATCAGGAAATGTTTGTACACCTGAACTCCCTGTCTGTGCTGTTCCAGTGTTGCCTGTAGAAAACAGCTGATAATTTAACCTTGAATATGTCCCACGACCCTGTGTCCAGTCAACTCACAATCTTTTGTCTTTTTTCCTCCCCTTTTAGCAAATTGATGGAGAGGCATTTCTGCTTATGACCCAAACAGACATTGTGAAAATTATGAGCATTAAGTTGGGCCCAGCACTCAAAATTTTCAATTCTATCTTGATGTTCAAAGCCGCAGAGAAGAACTCTCACAATGAACTCTGAAGGTGGTGAATTTTGAATACCATCAGCTTTCTGCTTTAAAGCTCATATTTTACTCAAAGCACAAAGACAGTTGTAACTTCTAAGTGAGAAGTCTCCAAAAATCTAAAGAGCGATGCTATCAGATTATTTATATTCCTCGAGAGACAATATATATGAATTCTTAACAAAAGTGCTTGAGCTTTTAACCAGGTACTGTCTAACAACAGTCATCTTTCGGTTCTGTTCACTGAGCTAAATTTATCTTTGTAAATCTTTTTGAGGCTGGGGGGGTGGGTGGAAGGGGGACTTCATTAATTATTTATGGAAAAAGTGGGGGGGCAGAGTAAGAACTTTTGGCATTTTGTAAACATTGTTGAATTCTCTTTCATGTACACTGTTTCTTTTTCAATACTTTCAGGAACCTTTTTTATATAATCAAACTTCAACTGAAACCAAATTAGTCAAAACCTGGCTACGTTTAGCCAGTGGGACTGTTATCTGTATTGTTAATTCTGTGCCATATTTTGAATTGCAACATTATGCTAAGTATAACTTTGCAAGTCATGATATTGCCTAACTGCTTGTCCTGATTCATTGAGGCTGAATAGTTGTAAATTACCTTCCTTTAAATCAGTGTTTTTACTTTTGCACGCAATTATGAAATGTTAAACAAATTACTTTCACCAGCATCTTGACTATAATTACCAAAAACGTGTATATAAATAATGGAATTTAAAAATAAAATATATAAACATAAATAAGGTGATGTATTTGAGTGGCATCAGTCTCATACATTGTGGTGCCCTGTGTGTTTACAGGATTCCAGTGATATCAAAGGAATATACAGTTATATTTGAAGGGGGTGCTGTTTGTATGATCTTGAACTATTTATGAGATTATATTGAGCTTTTCTCTAATTGTCATTGAAATAACTGTGGTCCTCTGCAGAGGTGAAGGGATCGTTCTGTCGATGTAAACACTAATCCCAAAAGAGCTCTGTCTTAGACCTTGCAGTGTCCTTCAAACCCAAAGGTTTTCTTCAGTGTTGGCTAAAGAGAGAGTGTATAGATTTTACTGAAAAGGCAAGATTTGAGGGAGCAACCCCAGTTGGGGCAAACATTCTAAATGCTCACAGATCAGGGAAGTGACTTCCTAAAGCTCCATTTTGGAGAGACCCTTTTCTCCATAGAAATGTTTGCCTCAGTAGAGAAGCGTACAGATGCACTTTAATTGAAAGCCCTTGATTCCCTATAAACTGAGAGCTGGTAGTGTTTCTTTTGCAAGAATGCATTTCCAACGCAAAAGGTAAATTATTTTATCAGCCTATGTATGTAACTTCTATTTCCAGGATTGGATATTTATCCAAGGACTGTTTTAAAAGTAGAAAGTAAGTTTGTAGCATGTTGTCTGAATTCTGGGGAAAGTTTCACCTTTCTCTGCAGTTGCTCTCATTTTTTCTCATGTAGGATTCCCTTGATATCTGCCCTGCCCCACACACCCTGTTGGAAGTCTGTAGTGGTCCTTTGCTTTTGTTGTAATTCAAGGTAAAACAGGGCCCATGAAATCTGCCATGGCCCCTTCATTTCTTTGCATGAGTCTGCTTAAAAAAAGTTTTTCGTTGTTAGTTTTTATTTTCTTTATGTTTTGTTCAGAGTTTGTACATTCAAGTTGCACTTGTTATACCTGACATGAATAAAATAAAATCTTAATTGCAGATGTCTTTTTTACATATGTATGATTCTTAAAAATAGAAGGGGCGAATGAGAGCAGGAGTAATATCAAACATATGGCATTAGATAGCTGTGTGATGGAGCTGTAGGGTTCAGGGCAGTTTGTCAAGATATGTCCCAGATGATGTGAAGAGTGACAAAAAGGAAGAAAAAAATTTTTAAATGTTATTGTTAGGTTGAGTAGGGTTCACACACATTGAAGACTTCTTTTTTTAAAGCATGTGTTTAAAAAAAAAAAGAAAAAAAAGAGCCTTTAAATCTTACTGAAAATATCCACTCATTCTGAGAAGCATGTTGTTTGTGTTTGAGGCAAGATATTAAGCATCCCTGTTAGGGTGGAATAGTCAAGAAGTGGAAAGCTTTCACCATTCCATCCCTGGGATATGCTCTAAGAATGGACTGAGTTTTAACAGAGGAAATAGGGAGCCCATGGTGACAGGGAGGTCCCTGAAATGAAAGAAGCAGGTTTGAGGTAAGACAAAAGGGAGAGATGAGAATTGTGGAACTTGACAGGACCTTCCAATCAAAAGGCATTTTAAAAAACTTACAAATACTCTATGAGCCAAAGGAGTCCTGCCTGGAAGTTAACATATTATCCCAGGCTGCCATTTTGCAACTTTTGGGTTCAGTGGATTCAACCTCCAAAGAAAATAGGGTTAGGTTGGTCAAGCAATATTGAATATTTGCCAAGTGGCATGGCCATGCTGGACATTGGAAATAGATACACCACTGAAAGAATGAATTTTATGGAACTCTGCCCTCATGGTCCGCTCACGTCTATCATGTTCAAGGCCAGACTTCACTGCGGTTTACCTGCAGCTAGCTCCACCTCTCTCTCTCCACCCACAGCCCAAAGGAACAAAGAGAGGCTTTCATTCAAGGCTAACTCTTAAAAAGGTAATGCACAGAATTGAAAGAGACACATGTACCCCAATGTTCATTGCAGCACTGTTTATAATAGCTAGGACCTGGAAGCAACCTAGATGTCCATCAGCAGATGAATGGATAAGAAAGCTGTGGTACATATACACAATGGAATATTACTCAGCTGTTAAAAATAGTCCATTTGAATCAGTTCTAATGAGGTGGATGAAACTGGAGCCTATTATACAGAGTGAAGTAAATATCAGAAAGAAAAACACCAATACAGTATATTAATACATATATATGGAATTTAGAAAGATGGTAATGATGACCCTATATGCGAGACAGCAAAAGAGACACAGATGTATAGAACGGTCTTTTGGACTCTGTGGGAGAAGGTAAGGGTGGGATGATTTGAGAGAATAGCATTGAAACATGTATATTACCATATATGAAACAGATCGCCAGTCCAGGTTCAATGCATGAGACAGGGTGCTCAGGGCTGGTGCACTGGGATGACCCTGAGGGATAGGATGGAGAGGGAGGTGGGAAGGGGGTGCAGGATGGGGAACACATGTACGCCCATGGCTGATTCATGTGAATGTATGGCAAAAACCACTACAATATTGTAATTAGCCTCCAATTAAATAATTTACAAAAAGGTAATACAAATGAAACATATTTACAAAACAAAACTCATAGAAAGAAAATTTATGGTTACCAAAGGAGAAAGGTGAAGGGAGAGATAAATTGGGAGTTCGGGATTGATGTGTACACAGTGCACTGGGATGACCCAGAGGGATGGTACGGGGAGGGAGGAGGGAGGGCGGGTTCAGGATGGGGAATATGTGTATTCCTGTGGTGGATTCATGTTGATGTATGGCAAAACCAATACAATATTGTAAAGTAAATTACATTTATTAAATTTATTTTAAAAAAATAATATTAGAAAAAAGTTAACCAACAAGGTCCTACTGTATAGCACAGGGAACTCTGCTCAATATTCTATAATAACCTAAGTGGGAAAATAATTTGAAATGAATAGATACATGGATATGTATAACTGAATTACTTGGCTGTACACCTGAAACTAATACATTATTAATCAACTATAGGCCAACCCAAAGTAAAAGAAGAAAAAATAAAAAAGGCCAGCCATAGAGATTGTGGACCTCCAAGGAAAAGGACTCTTAGAACTTCATAAATTCATTCTGGAGAAGAGGAATAAGATTGTGAAACTTAAAAAGTGGGAGTGGGGAGGGAATAATTGGTAGAAATAAAAGAAACTTTATAAGGAACTAAAAGCACATTGTAGTGAAAGGGAAGAAATGGAAACTGTAAAATAGAGACTAGTTATGCAGAAATATACCAAATTGTTCTTGCCTGTCCATTCTCATATAAGCAGTGAATAATCATTGCAGAGGTGGGCAGCTGATCTCAAATTTTATTTTTTCCCACTGACTTAAGCATTATAATGAACAGTCAGAGATAAAAATACTAGTATTTTTCAGTATTTCTAGAGATGTGTTATAAAAATTTCTTCAATAATATGAACCCTTCTTAAATAATTGGATGCAATAACCCAGAAAATGTCCATTGCATGGTGATGCCGTATTAACACACTTAAATTCTTCAGTCTATTAAACCAATTAATTCTTTCAAAACTAAGTTACGTCAAGACTGTGATGATAACAGCAAGGGGTACCTTAAAACCATAATGTTTGATAAATTACAATGTAGGACTCTGGGCTGGATGAGGCACAGAACTACAGCTCCTGAGAGAGACTGGAGAGCTGATCTAGGAAGGGCTTAACTTGGAAACTGTAAGCTGGGTCTCTGGGAGTGAAAAACCAGGTTCTTATTACAGATCCAAACTAGCCCACGGGGCAACCAAAACACATGAGAACACTGGAGGTCAAAACGAGGGAAAACCAGAAACCGTGTGGGGAGACAAGAACCAGCTACATCACTGTATCTCGAGGGAGGGAAGCAGCGGAAGAGGAATATGGGTCACCAATGATCAAAACCTGTGCCAGAGAGACCACCAGCAGTGAGGAGCCCTCAGGAACAGCCACAGTTCTCAGCGGATGGGATGGAAGGAAACCTAAACCCCCTGCAGGGAAGCTCAGCAGGCAGAAGGAGGACCTGGGGATTTGTGTGCCATGCTAAATCCGTTCACTAGCCTCCGACTCTGCGCCCCTGTGGGCCGTAGCCCACCAGGCTCCTCTGTCCACGGCGATTCTCCAGGCAAGAATACTGGAGTGGGTTGTCATTCCCTCCTCCAGGGGATCTTCCTGACCCAGGAATTGAACCTTTGTCTCTTAGCTGTGTCTCCTGCGTTGGCAGGGTGGGGCGGGATTTACCACTAGCACCACCTGTACATCTTAAAATGCTCAAGTGCAAAATGCTTCCAAACAATGCTCACACCAAAGAGACAGAATCACAGGCTACAAATGTGCAGCTCCTGGGCATTCGGTTCAGCTCAGTCACTCAGTTGTGTCTGACTCTTTGTGACCCCATGGACGGCAGCACGCCAAGCTTCCCTGTCCATCACCAACTCCCAGAGCTTACTCAAACTCATGTCCATCGAGTCAGTGATGTGATCCAACCATCTCACCCTTTGTCATCCCCTTCTCCTCCGGCCTTCAGTCTTTCCTAGCATCAGGGTTTTTCCAATGAGTTGGTTCTTTGCGTCAGGTGGCTTAAGTATTGGAGCTTCAGCTTCAGCATCAGCACTTTCAATGAATATTCAGGACTGATCTCCTTTAGGATTGACTGGTTGGCTCTCCTTGCAGTCCAATGGACTCTCAAGAGTCTTCTCCAGCTCCACAGTTCAAAAGCATCAATTCTCCGGCACTCCTAAGCATTAAGTCTTTCAAAAGTGGACATATTGCCTTACATTCAAGTCATACCCTAATCTGAAGGACTTTAAGAAAATGTGAAGCATAGTGTCTTTTAAGAACTAATGCCCCCTTGAAAGTGTTAACTTGGATTGGAATTTCTTAAAACTCGAAATAAACAGCTCTTTAAGTCATATTTTATTACAGAATTTCAATAAAGAACTTGTGTCAAAGTGTAAAGGTAGAAGGCATTAATATTCATTTGAATCTCAGGGACAAGATGATTTTTCTAATATTAATACCTACCTCTACTAAATCAAAACAACGGTTAATAGTTTCAGCCACCCCAGAGATCCATTCTGCTTAAATACTTGGCATGCTGTTAAGTGACTGGATGTTGAAATCCTACTTCCTTTTCCTTTTCTTTCATAGAAGGAGAATATGGACTGTGCACATCAAAAATCAGTGTCTCAAGGAAGTTGAGGGTTTGAGACAGTCTTTTTGGACACTCAATCCCAAACACATGGAAGGAAGCTATGAGAGCAGCCAAGGCCGTAACACAGTCATCCACCTTTGTGAGCCTCTCTTTTTCTAAATACAAAGAAAATTCACAGACATCCATGTTGAAAGGGTTCTTAACTTCTAACACAGGCGTGGACACTTGCACCTGAATAAAAAAGGTTACAGTCACTACCCCATGGTACGTAAAAAAGCTCAGTAACACAATGTGCCTCAATTTAACCATAATACTACAATAAGTGCACTTGTTACAATTTAGCATATTTGTAACTATGACAAAACATAACTTTAAAATAGGCCACCATTCTGCTTCAATACACTGTATTAAATATCAATCCAATGATCACCGACATACTGCATACCTTGTCATTCACAATGACAAAAAGGCTGGAATCCTCCCCAAAAATATCTGGTAGGAGTAAACAAGTGGCTGTCATCTTCATATCTGTCAAAGCAAACATGACCAGTCCAAGTAAATGTAAGTAAAGCCAGTATTAAAATGTGTGGGTTTTTTGTTGCTGTTACTTACCTTCTAAAGAACAAATTAGCTTTCTTAGATCTTAGTTCCCTAGTTTTTTTTTTTAAAAAAACAACATTCCCTTGTAGTAAACATTCAAGATCTCCTCTTCTGCCCTCCATGTCACAGCCAAGAGGAGGTAAGATTTCTGTACTCTCTGTCCATCTGCCAGAATGATTTCAGTGTACTTAACCTGTGGTCTGTAAATTACCTTCTATATGAAATTAACAGGTTACTAGTTTCCTAAATATAATATTATAATATCACATGTACTTTTAAAATCTATTCTTAAGCTCCTTCTATTTGAGAAATTATTTTTTCTTCCTCGCATATTTTTTCACTAAATTCTACAAAATATAGCTTTCCTAATTACCCTGAATTATACAGGTAACTGAGACCAGATCACCCTATCCCCCAGGTTTACTAACGTTTCAACATGTCTTCATCTGTATGCTGTTGCATCTTTTCTTGCAATGCAATATTGATTGGGTTGTCCACCAAAGAAAGAGAAGCCAGTATATTTTCTGAATAGGATTCCAAAATGTGCTTTATTTTCTTATAAATATCTGTTCTTGTAAGAAGTTGGAATTCTCTGAAGAGCTGAAAAAAGAAAAAGATCACAAGAGAAGCTAACCTATGGACTGCAAGGAATTAAGTTACTCTGTAGAATTACATTAAGCTTTGAATGCTAGTTTATATGACTAGATATTTGATTAGTTTTAATGGAGAAGTAGACTTAAGACAGAGGAGGAGAAAAGAGTGGAAGCCTGAAGTGAACAGAAAAAGATAAGTAGTGGACATGACAAACATCTAAGCTTGCAGAACTAAATCTGGATACAGACTCAAGCAAATGAGGGTAACAAAGTAATTGGGGGGAAAGAGTAAAGAAAAAAGAAATCCCTCCACAATGAAAGCAATGAATATTTTGGCTGTCTGTGTTACCCAGCCAAGATTCTAGGATCTTACACTTCTTTACTACGTTGTTATTTTGGCACTCCAGGAAGAGGCACGAGAAGAAATCTATCCGATTTTAGGAAGCAAACCTTGAAAAACTCCCTAACCCTATTATGCTAAAGGGAAAAGAGCTTTAGAGACATTGTAACATCACAGAAATAAAGGATGAAAAACAATCTAAATGTACGAGATTCGACTAGGAGATGAAAGCAAAACCAGTTAACCTGTATGGAAACCTCTTTACTCAGAATCACTTTTTCCTGCTACCGCCTAAATTCTTCTCTTGGGAGAATTCCACCACCACTCCCTCCCAATATATATATATATTTTTTGACAGAGTGACATTATAAAACTCTTCAACACCCACACTGAAAGGAATTATGTAGTCATCACTTTCCCTAAAACTCTATAAAAAACAGTTATATACTGCCCACTGGGTCTCATTGCTTCTCGAATGTTTTGATGGATCATAAATTGCCCAAAGATTAGGTCTGAAAGTTATCAGAAAACTGGAATGCACATCTTCATAAAGGCATAGCAACTCTGCTATCAGGCAACCTTCAGTGGGGACTAATCTGTATTAATAGCCTAAAAAGAAACTCTCTCAGAGAGCAGGGAGATGTGAAGTGAAACATAAGGAGGGTAGAGAGTCCACTTTCTTGGCTGCAGAACCTAGGAATTAAAAAAAAAGAATTTCAGGTTGACATTAAAGTTGCAGAGAGAGTAAATAGAGGTCACAAATGGCCTTCATGCAACTTTGCCCAAGGCTAACATTTCTGACTGATTTGAAAATAAGCTGTAGACAGGATGCCCTCTTAACCCTTAATTCTTCATTGCATATTATTATTCCTTGTACTTCAGAAATACAAGAACACTTATCCTACATAAGCACAGCATAACTGTCAAAATCAGGAAAATCTAATCCACAGACCCTGTTTAAACTTTCCAGTTGTTGCAATCATACTCTTTACAAATCTCAGATTTAATCTAGGAACACGTGAGATTTAGACATGTTTCTTTGGTCTCTTTCAGTCTGAAACAGCATCTCGGTTTTCCTTAAATTCCTTAACTTTTACTTGGGAGAACAACCCCTCATTCCAGGTTCATATGATGTTTCTTCATGATTTATTTATATTTTTAGCAAGAATGCTGGCACTTCTCCATCAGGAGGATGGTCGTTGGTCCCATTATTGAAGATAGTAACTGATCACTTGGTTAAAATGGAATCTTCCAGGTTAATTCATATATATATAATAATTGTTAATTAAAATATAGTTGTATGTATTTTATGGGGCGATCCCTTGAGCTGATGTAAATATCTTGTTCCTACTGTAATTTTCATCTGCAAGATTTAGCATTCACCAATGATTCTTGCCTCAATCAACCATCTACTGACTCATTTAGCATTTAAAAAGATCAGTATTTCACTTGTATTTCACACACTGTACTCTGCTAGGTACTTTGGGAACTACCACAATGTTTAGAACCTGCTTAGCTTAACTGGTAAAGAATCTGCCTACAATGCAGGAGATCCTGGTTCAATCCCTGGGTCAGGAAGATCCACCAGAGAAAGGATAGTCTACCCATTCTTGGGCTTCCCTTGTGGCTCAGCTGGTAAAGAATCTGTCTGCAGTGTGGGAGACCTGGGTTCAATCCCTGGGTTGGGTAGGTCCCCTGGAAAAGGGAAAGGCTACCCACTCTAGTATCTTGGCCTGGAGAATTCCATGGTCTGTACAGTCCATGAGGTCACAAAGAATCAGACACGACTGAGCGGCTTTGACTTTCACTTTTTCACTTTCTAACATTTTAGACTATTGGTTTAACAATTTTTGCTTTAAAAGTATATTTTATACATGTGTCAGTTAACACAGTTAAGAGTCTACCAGATATTGCTTTTTCTAGCAACTGAAAGAGAATCAAGTGATAAATAAGGTAGGGTTGCTGAAAATGAATTAACTAAAATAATCCATGTAAAGCACTAAGAACATGCCTGCTATGTAATAAACATACAGATGTTCTCTGTAGACGTGATTATTAAAATAAAAGATGCAGAAAAATTCTTATTTTGGTGTTTTTTTGAGGGGGGGGGGGAGAAAAGCCTGTAAAACTTTTCATTTCATTTGGTTTCTTGCACCCATAGCATTCCTTCATGAAATGCATTCTCAGATAAAACTCTGATGAATCTTTCATTATATACTACAGCCAAAATTACAGTAAAATTATAATGAGACCTTTAATGGCCATCTTAAAAAAACTAAATGGAAGGATGTTTGATTTACCCATAAAAATTTCATATATTTTAAGACCACTTAAAGAATATATCTGCAATGTGGGAAAACTGGATTCAATCCCTGGGTTGGGAAGATTCCCCTGGAGAAGGGAATGGCTACCCACTCCAGTATTCTTGTCTGGAGAATTCCACGGACAGAGGAGCCTGCCAGGCTACAGTCCATGGGATCACAAACAATAGGACACGACTGAATGACTTTCACTTTCACTTTATGGAATAATTTGGGATGATAAAGGAACTAGATTGTGAGTAATGCTGCAGGCTAACAGCACCCCAATAAACTCTCTTGATTCGTGCAAAGGGAAAATGTTTCCCACTGTCAAAGTCCCCCAAAGCAGGGGGGTGGTGCCTTGGGGCACCACGTGGCGACTCTTCAATCTGATGTCAGCCAGTGCGTGTTATCAGAATGATTCCAGAAATTCTTACCAAATGCTCCTCGTCGTAGCCCCTTGGACCTCACACATTCTACTGAGATTCACACCCATCATCTTGCTACACAGTCCTGTTTCCGCTCAAGAAGAAAGACAGAAAAGTCCATTTGAACACACTAACAGAGTATTATAGGTAAATACAGATACCTGGTAAGGGCATTGCAGGAAAGGAAACATTTTAAGAATGTCCTTCAGAGGTGTTCTGCTGCCAATCAACTTTCTTCTTATTTCCAAAGTCTGGCTCATCCTCTTATCAATTTCTCTCCAGTCCTTCTCTGTTTTCACATATTCTTGCTGGAACCAGTTAATATGTTCATCTACCTCAGAATCTAAACAAACAGCTTCCTCCTGCAAAATATTTTCAAAATATCACATGTTCCATGTTTCAGGTAGCACTTTAACACTCCATGAAGACTTGAATTATGAGCTGTTGTTACACACTCAGTAATGCCCTCGTACATAGCATTATGTTTGACCTTGACTAACAAATGCTGTGAACAAATCTTTGATGCTGCGAACAAATCAAATAGTTAATTACCAACTATGGAGTTATAATCTGTTCTCTTGACAGATTTAAGAGCTATTCATTTCCAACACACCTTTTTACATGGATATCTAGATTATCCAGAAGTTTAACATGTAATAAGAATGTCACTTATTCTTATGCATTTAAATTTTAGAAGGCAAAATATTAAGAAGAGATAAAAAGGGTTTTAATGAAGATTTTGTTATTGTTTGTATTCTTCCTTTTTAAATGCCTATTTGGAGTTATAATACCATGCCATATAATCCAAATTCAAAACAAATACCGTGGGTATATTGTGATACTAAATCATGAAGTTGTCAATTATATTCCCTATACATTTGGGTACCTTGGATCAGGTGGGGTGGCTAAAAGGTACCCCACATATTCTCATTAAAAATCTAAAGCGAAAAAAAAAATCTTAAGGCAGGTGGAACAAGATGGCAGAGGAATAGGTGGACGTGTAGTACATCTCTCTCCACAGATACATCAGGAATACAACTTCAGACACAGAAGTGGATGCAGAACCCCAGCTGAGAACAGACAGGAGTACCTGACCAGTGGAAAAGAATACGTAGACCCACGCAAAACTTGGCAGGACAAAGGAACTAGGGGGAAAGACAGGGCTGTTTCTAGGATGGACGTGCTCTTGGTGGGTGGAGGAACTGAAGCAGGAATCCGATCCCCACATCCGGGCAATTGTCTGAGTCAGAGGAGAAACATTTAAGGCTGTGAGTGAAACAGCTGATCTGTGGCAACCTAAATGGGATGAGAATCAAGACAGTCCTTGCTGTAGTCATACATACCCCGGACAGGGATGCAGGTCCCCTGGAAGGTGCAGCAGCTGGGAGCTGGAGTTTAGGGATTGTGCAGCAATCCCAGGGCGAGGGCTGCTGTTGACTGTGGAGAGAGAGATCGAGAGGAGGGGAGGGAGGAGATTGTGGTGGAAAATGCCTGTGGAGGAGAGCGAGGCAGCCATGCAAGCAGGGCGAGACTGCTGAGTCACACGTAGGGATGGAGCCATCACCATAGCCTCTCTCTCCCCACACACCAGCCATCAGCAGCTGAACAGTAGAGAGGCTGGCCCATGAAACACCTGACACAGTGAACTACAGAGTAGGACCCCACCCAAGGTGCCCCTGTAAGTGCCTGATGCGCCAATCTACAGCACAGGACCAAAGCCAGGGGCACCCCTCTATGTACCTGATGCGTGGCACAACAGAGAAGGACCCCTCTAAGTACCTGAACAAGAGGAGCTACAGAAAAATAACTGGCCAAAGAGGCCTTCTGATCACAAGAGGCTTGGAAAAGACTCTGATAGGGCCATAACTCCTGCAGTGGAGACAGTCCATGTCCCTGCACACTTGGTGCCACCAGGATCTCCACAAGCCAAGCACCTGCGCCACCTTCGCCCTCAACCCTCATTGGGTCAGAGCTGCCACAGGCAAAAAATGTTTTGTGTCTATGCACGCAGGGTTACTCCAGTCGTGTCCAACTCTTTGCAACCCTGTGGACGGTGAGAGGCCAGGCTTCTCTGTCAGGGGGGTTCTCCAGGCAAGAATACTGGAGCATATTGGGCAATCCTGGTTGCCATGCCCTTCTAGAGCACTATATTTCCTGCTTCCCTAACCACCAACTCTGCTGAGTACCCAGTGCTGCCAGAACCCATGCAACCCAAGCAGCAGAACCACTTCCACACCTGGCCCTCACTGGGACAGACCCAAGTCCTCCAGGGCAGGCTCAGGAGCAAACCCCAGTGGACCACTCACATGCAAAGGTGGAAATAAAACCACAATTGAAACCCAGGGGCAGTGTGGTTAAGGAAGAAGACCCAAAACCTTCCCACTAGCTGTACAAGCTGCAGATTAAATCCACACGATCAACTAGGCAGCCTCTATGTCTATGGAATACATAAAAGGACATTGAGAGCTCCCACAAAAGAAGATGCCCTAGTTCTAATAGCTGTGGACATTGAAGGTAAGGACACACAAGAGTAGGACAAATTAGAATCTGAGCTGCTCAGCAGGTCCAGAAACCAGCACAGAGTTGGAAGGCATTCTACGGAGGTGAGGTGGACTCCCAGTGAGGGAAAGCACTCTGACAGCAGTGACTCAAGAGAAACATTTATTATTCTTATGTTTTGACCTGTTCTGTGGACTCTTTTGGATTTTTTTTACTTTTTTCTTTTTTTCCCCTTTGCCCCCTGCTCTGTTGTAGTTGTTGATTTTATTGGCATTATGAAATCTAATTAAGCTCTTGATTATTGGTTTTTTCCTCAGTCACATTTTTTATTGTTGCTATAAACCTCTGCTTTTGTATTGGGCTTTTGCAGTTCTATGGAATTTTCCTTTTCTCTCTCTCTTTTTTTAATTTTAATTTTTAATCCTATTATTATTTTTCTACATTTATTCCTTTGTTTGCTTTTCCTACTGTTCTATTCCCCTTTGCAATTAATCTTTAATGTATATAAATCTTCTTCATCTACCTTTATTTAACTTTGCATATCTATTCTTTCTTTCCTTTCCTCTCAACATATTTGTTAGTTTTGTTTTCATTGCTTTATTCCCCACTTGGCACCTTGGTTTAGTTTTATTTTCCAGTTAGTGCTTTAGTTAGTGTTGTTCCTAACTGGTAGATATAATTTTTGCTTTCCTTTGNGGACATGAGTCTGAGTGAACTCTGAGAGATGGTGATGAACAGGGAGGCCTGGCGTGCTGCAATTCATGGCATCACAAAGAGTCGGACACGACTGAGCGACCGAACCGAACTGAACTGAGACTGTAGCCCGTCAGGCTTCTCCGTCCATGGGATTCTCCAGGAAAGACTCCTGGAGTGGGTTGCCATGCTTTCCTCCAAGAGATCTGCCCGACCCAGAGATTAAGCCTGAGGCTCTTGCAGCTCCTGCACTGTAGGTGGATTCTTTACCACTGAGCCACCAGGGAAGCCCACTCATTCATACTGGATTGAGGGAAAAATAGTATTTCTGGGGACATGAGATTTAGCTTCTTGAACTTGATAGTTATGACATCCTTCCTAAGGATCTCAGTCTATTTTATTAGCAGGGGACGTTTCTGTTACTGTGAGCATCTGGGGGCCATGAAGTAGATAATAGCTATAGAACCTCAGGTAATTAGGACCCACATCAACATTATGGTACAGCAAACCCACTGTAGAGGAGGGAATCTCCAGACCCTGCCAGGGGCTCTTGGCCTGAAGTTCCTCACAGCCGCCTCTGTACAAAGCAAGAACACGTGGCGTTTTGTACCCATGTGTGTGGATTATCCTCCTCACCAAACCTTGAAACCAGAGGCTACTTGACTGCTACAATATGAGTATTAAAAACTTTCTGTAGTAATAAGAACAGCAAGAACATAGGACACATTTTAGGATGAGAGGTAAAGAAATTATTCAAAGATCCAGAACTTAAGAGTTTCTCCAAGCCTTTTGAAGATTGTGAAAGAATAAACTTAAGAATAAACACTCTGCTCAGGTTTTTGGAAACCCTCTTCTGGAAATATTCTCATTCACAAAAGCAAAACAGGTTTTCTTGGTTTCTGACCCACATGTTAAATTTTCAAAAGGATATTTTGTTTTGCTTTATTTTAGTATTTGTTATTCCTTAATCAGTCAACCAATAAGTTGTCAGAACAATTAAAGATTCAATCTTACTTTTATCTGGACAGTTTTAATTTCATCAAATCTTATATCAGCAAGAGATTTCCTTGTCTGGCCTCTTCGGTGTCCAAATTTACACTTATTTCTCATCACTTGTTCATCATCTTCTATAGGTCTTCGAACATATTTAAAGCGATCTTTGAGAGCTCGTTTCCATAAAAACTATGTAAAATTATAAAACAGGGCAGTTAATATTCAAAGAGGTTTGAATAAGCCTATATAAACAATAAAATTGTTGTCTATCACCTTTGTGCTTGAACATATCTTCCCATCACAAATACTGGCCAGACTGAGAAATTTTGATCTAGTTAAAAGGTGTATGAGTGTTCACTGTAACAGTCTTTCAACTTCTGTTATAGACTTGAAATTTTTTGAAATAAAAAATTGTGACTATCAAAATCTTGTAACAATCTATAATAGAAATTAATCTGGAAAAATTATATATTTATATATATACATATATATAATCGAATCATTTTGCTGTATTCCTAAAACTAATACTGTATTATAAATCATGTTTAAATTTTTAAAAGTTAAGAAAAAAACTAGTCCTAAAACAACCAAATGCTTCCTCGCTTGTGTGCTCTCTCTCTTACATTAATATTCTAAGAAATTTTCTACATCTTCCACTGTTACATTAGAAACACAACCTCACATACACTTGTGGGGAGAGTTTGAGTAAACACCTACCATGCCCCAAAGTCTCCCCTTTCACTGCATGTGTACAAACCTGCACCATAATGTGCTAAGCAGTTTTGCAGTTCTCTTAACAGTGAACCATCTTTAGTTAACATCACTGGGAAAAGATGTGGGTAAAAAGCACACAAGATCAAAGTAAGCATTATTCATAACTTTCTGTTTGTCTCATTTGATAACCACAAAACTAAAGGTCAAAATGTAATTAGATAGATATGTATTCACTTATATATATGCAAAGATTCTCTGGGAGAAATCTTTAATAATACTGGTTACTTCTGGGAAGGAAAATTGGATGATTGGAGGATAGAGGTGGGAGGGAGGTGTTTCCATTTACATCCTTTTATAGCTTTTGAGCCCCATGAAAGTATAACTTATTGAAACAGCAAATTTAGATTCTTTTTTTAAAACACAACTAACTCTATAAACAGTAACACTAATTTTTGTCAAATATTATATCTTAAGTATAGAAGGAATTCATGTTATGTCAGGTAATTATCAATACTAGGACCCGAGGTTTGTTTGTATTTGTGTTTTGTTTTTTTTTTTTTAGAAAATTTGGTTTACTTTATAGTGTGCTTTTGTACACAACAGAATATTTTAGAAAGAATATCAAACTAGAAGCAAAGGTAGCTGAATACCAGTCTGACTTCAAAGTTACTGGTTCTAGATATGTCTTTTCTGAGTCTGCGTGGTGAAAAATAATCTTTAAGGCCCTCTCCCAGTCAGAAAAATTCTATGATTCTATCCATATATACTGAACTTTTTCCAAGAAAGAAAGAAAAAAGCAAAGCAAGGGCGGGAAGAAAGAAAACAGAGGCCTTAAATGTTATGTTCACAGATAGTGACATTTATTATTTGTTATTCAGATTGGAACTGATTGCTTAAATTCCACATCTTCAAGAAAGTACAGCAAAAAATTTTCCTCACAGATGTCTGTGAAAATAAAGTACAAAGGACATGCATCTTATTTAGATACAACTACCAATGTATTCATGTCACCTAGAGATATAAGAACTAACAGGCATTATAGCTTTAGGTATAAAAGCTATAATTCTCCACAACTGTCCCTTAAGTCATACAGTTCCAGTGTCACAATGCACTCAAGTTTTTTTAACCACCTTGATTTTTTTAAGTGTACAGTTCAGTAGAGTTAAGTATGTTTACATTGTTGGGCAATGGAGATCCCCTGCTTTTAAAGCCAAGGGACTTGCAGATCCAGAGAGCAAAGCTTATACTGAAACCTCTAGAACAGTGTTTCTCAACGCTGGTTGCACATTAGAATCATCTGGGGTACTTTTAAAGATGCAAAGCTTTCTTCCTCAGATCAACTAAATCAGCATCTCTGGGGATCCTGATGTGCAGCCAGAGTTGAGAACTGCTGCCCCAGAATACCACCAGGATCTTTTTTTGTCAAAACAGCAGAGCCATGAGAAAATCAAGTGAGGCTGTGGGTTAAGACCTCAAAACTATACAACTTCTGCATGGGTCTAAACAGAAAGGCAAGAACCACTCTAGTGATGTGAAAGCATGGATGTAGGTACAGTTACAGCTTCTCTTTCTCGTATGGCTTCTCTTGAAGATCCTTCCTAGAGACTCACGGTTAAACATGAGCTTCCAGATAGCTTTGAGAGAGAGATTCTGATCATCTTTCTAGAGGATAACATAGAGAGAGAAAGAAGACCAAGGAGGAAGCTGGGGAAGGATGAACAGGTGGAGCACAGAGGATTTTTAGCACAGTGAAAATGCTTTATATGATACAATAATCGTGGATACATCTGTCTAAACACACATAGACTGCACAATGCCAAGAGTGAACCTTAATGTAACCTGTAGACTCTGGGTGATTATGATGTGTCAGTGTGGTTCATCAGTTGTAATGAATTACCTCTCTGTGGAGGATGTTGATAACGAGGGATGTTAGGGATGTGTAGGGGCAAGGGCTGTTTGGGAAATCTCTGTATCTTCCTCTCAATTTTCCTGTGAACTTAAAACTGGTCTAAAACAAATTTTTTTTTAAAGATGACATAGGAACACATAGAAATCATCAGAAAGAACAGAGCAGAGAGAGAAAGACCAAAACTAAGAACAAAATGGGGATGGAGAGCAAGAGACAGACAAGATGGTCAAGGGAATGGAATTAGAGAGAGATCAGACAGAAAATGACAGAGAAAGAGAGACAGATAGACCTAGATAAACAGGGAGAGAGAGAGACTGGGGAAAAGGGAGTGAGGCCTGAAATTAGTGGACAGCACAAGGCTCTTATTCTAAGGAGGGTTGAGAGTAACCGAATGGTGCCATGTGGTCACTTACAAAGCCACAGCCATCCTCATCCAGGAAAGGGTGGGCCTGCAGCAGGGCATTGACCACGTCGTTATACTGCTGGGTGGTGGGGTACCTGTTCAGCGTGACAGGAAGGACATTTTTCAGTTCAAGAAGCCCGTGTTTCTCCCTGAGTCAAAATTACATTCACTTTTCTTGAAGTCTTGCTATGTGATAATGTAGACACTCAAATCAGGGGTTTCCTGATGGCTCAGTGGTAAAGAATCTGTCTGTAATGCAGGAGATACAGGAGACCTGGGTTCGGTCCCTGGCTTGGGAAGATCCCCTGGAGGANACATTCACTTTTCTTGAAGTCTTGCTATGTGATAATGTAGACACTCAAATCAGGGGTTTCCTGATGGCTCAGTGGTAAAGAATCTGTCTGTAATGCAGGAGATACAGGAGACCTGGGTTCGGTCCCTGGCTTGGGAAGATCCCCTGGAGGAGGAAATGGCAACCCACTCCAGTATTCTCACCTGGAGAATCCCACAGACAGAGGAGCCTGGTGGGCAACAGTCCATGGGGTAACAGAAGAGTCAGATACGACTGAGCATAGCACGTACATTCAAATACTGGGCAATGTTGGACTTATTACCAACCTGTCATGCAAAATCTGAAGAGAATGGGTTCCAAATGATTTCAAGTCTATTCTGAAAACACGTCCTCTCCCAAGGCAGCAAGTCCGCCCTGTTATTACTCACAGTGAGCCTTCCAGATACTTGGTCATGTCTGCCTGGAGGAACTCAATGATCCTTATCCTCATGCTGTGATCGGGACACTTCTGTTCTGCTAGCATGCACTTGACATCATAAGGAAACTCTGGTAAGACGTAGGACTTAGTCCATTGTAAGGCTTTATTCCTTGCTAGAATGTGTCTCACATTCCTTCTGTGAAACAAAAAACACAAAGAGTGAAATTCTATTTCAAATATATGCAACTTATTAATTCTACACCCTGAGAGAATGGCTGGATGGCATCACTGACTCAATGGACATGAGTTTGAGTAAACTCCAGGAGTTGGTGATGGACAGGGAGGCCTGATGTGCTGCAGTCCGTGGGGTTGCAAAGAGTCGGACACAGTTGAACGACTGAACTGATACCCTGAGAACTGATGATAGAAATCACTTTCTTGAGATCTAAATATATGGATGTTGTCAACCCATCTTCCATCCAGTCATCTATGTGCAAATGTTTAAATGTTCATCAAGTATCTCTTGTTTTCTTTCCCTTTGCACACACACAAATACTTGTCATTCTGGAAAAAATATCGTGACATAGACTATACAAGACAGTCTGAAGTTGGGAAGAATGTTGACCCATGTATCTTGAGGAGGCAATAGGTAATGCATAGCTTAAAACTGGACAAGATATCTAACTAAAAGAGAGTAAATTGCAATTCATCAAAGCAAATGAGGCATGTGGTAAAGTCTTACTTAGCATCTGATTCAGAAAATTCTTCTAATTAATTAGCTGCAAATAAAATTAATTCATTCATTCTAATTAATGTGTCATTATTTATTTCACTACAATAAATAATATTGTAGTGAAGTACAAGAGTCACTTAAGGAGTCACTTTAGTTGTTCTTGGCTATTTTAATAAGGTAAACTTGGTCTCTAAATTTGAAAAAGTATTAGATATTCTGATCCTCTCAAATGAAGTTCCTACAAAAGGCTACAGAAAATGATAGCTACAGAAAGCAGATCAGTGGTTGCCTGGGGGTTGGGGTGGGAGAGGAGATTGACTGGAAAAAGGACACCAGGGAATTTTTTAGGGTGATGAAAGCGTTCCAAAATGGATCGTGACAATGGTTGCACACCGGCATGAATCTGCTAAACTTAACCGAGCTGTATACTTTAAATAGGTGGATTTTAGGTTATAAAAGTTAAATCTCAGTAAGTTTGTTTATAAAATTAAATATCAGAACCACTTTAAAACCTTAAAATCAATGATTGGTCCAGTGTGTAAAAACTAAAAATTTCAAGCAAGTTACCAGAGGCAAGTCCATTTCAATAATAGGATTGACTGGGAAGGAAGTGAAGTAATAGAAGCAAGTCAAGCTGAAGACAAAGAAAGATTTCCTAAATTAACCTAAGTAGGTTAATCTTCTGGCACAAGCATGGATTGTTTAGTAGCCCAAACAAAATTCAGATGAGCTTTGAAAGACCAGGTTTCCTTTAGAATTTTAGGTCATATTTTGTAAGAATGCAAGAGATACAACAAAACATGAGGAATAAAGGAAATTGGAGAAAGAATTCTGCTCTCTTTTCGTGAGAAGATCTTTCTCCTTTTTTCCCCTTTGACAATAAATATATTGGTGGTGAAAACACGTCCCAGCTAAAACAAGCACACTGATAATTTAACACTTGATTGAATACAGCAACAGGCAATTCCCAGAAGAAATTTGTGCCTCAGCCCAAACTATTTTCCAATATGTTCCCCTCTTATTTCATTCATTCATTCAAGCAAATATTTATTGGGAAGATACTAGGGGGCAATTACTCATCTACAATCCCTATTTTCTTTCTTAGTCTCTTATTTCTTTCTCCCATGATGTCTCCTTTATCTACTTAGACCAAGATTCTAAAGTAATGGCAAGTTTCATTGGCTGTATTTTGTGCCTTCCCAAGATTTTGAAAGGTGCTATAACTGTGCAGGCGTTAAATTTGGTTTCAGTACAACATTTTAACATCTATCTCCTTTCCCTATGAATTTCAAGTCTATTCAACTGCATGACCCCTTTAGACTTTTGAGGTTGCTAGTCTATACTATATATAGTATATATAGTACCTCATCAATGAATAACTTCTACATTCCAATGCTATAAAATAGGTCTTGAGGCAATTTTTATCTTCTTGCTCTATATATGTCTTTTCTCTTCAATATCAGGGTAAGAACTATATATATATAGCATGCTCTTATTTCTGTCAAATGCCTAGAATGTGACTAGACACATATAAGCTCAATCAAAGCACGACAGTCCATCTTGCTCCTAATTAGACAAAATCAAAGGCAACAAATTTTCCTTTTCTTACATTAAAACAACTTAACAAGATATTTTGGAAGTGAACAGAATACAAGGTATGCTAACTAACACAAGTTAAAACTAATATTATATAGAATACTAGAATCAGAAATTAAAAACACACTCTAATTGAGTGCAGATAACTGCAGGCACAATCACCACCCATTCATAAAACTATTAAAATTCAATATTTGCATTGTATTTTAAAAATCTTTACTCTGAGGTTATGATTATTCATATCATTATTGAGGTAGAATTGAGCAGAACACTGTAAAGTCAGCTCAAAGTAAGAACATGGAGCAAAAAACAATTTCAAACTAAGAGGATGCTGATATTTCTGTTTCCACCTCAGAGTCAGTGCCCTTTAACAAGATAATATCAGAAAACAAAGATCTTTAATTCAATGGGTCACAACCCTGGGTTCACAGTACAATCATTTGGAAAGCTTTTAAAACATGTTAATGGCTAGGACTGATTCCCAGTCTAACTGATCAGAGTCTACTGCACTAAACACTCAGTGTCTATGTAGACTTTATATTTGTCATAAAATGAAACTAACAATAAGCTTAAGCTGACACATTTGATAATTATCAACATTATTATTGCAATATGTGCCAATTTAAAAATTATGAGGGACTTTCCTGTTGGTCCAGTGGCTAATACTCTGTGCCCCCAGTGTATGGGGGCCAGGTTCGATCCCTGGACAAGAAGCTAGATTCCACATGCCTCAGTCAAGAGTTCGCATGCTGCAAACAAAAGGTCCACATGACGTAAGGGAGATCAAAGATCCTGCATACCTCAACTAAGACCTGATGCAGCCAAATAAATAAATAAATGTTTTTTAAAAATTATGATATAGAGGTTCTCAGGAAGAAGCTTGCTGACTGTAAAACTTTGTTTAACTTTAATAAGAATGAAAAATCATCTAATTATTTTTACTCCTAAGAAACAGACGATATGGGCCTCACCCAGGATAAGGGAGATGGCCCTATGCGGAAAAGGGCCAGTGGAATTCCAGCCTGTTAAGGAAAAATCTCAACATACAGAAAACAGAAGTTGAGCTTTGGTAGGGATCAGGAGAGACATACGTGTGGGCAAGGACTACTTGTTTTATCGCCAGGGTATATAACTTATTCAATAATTAGGACAGCTCATAATATAGTCCAATTTTGTGTGCCATTTTATTATCAGCTAGTATCCAACGTTTTTTCTCAGATCCAGCCAAGACTCAAGCCTTCTAAATCTCCAGGACACACTATGCATGTGTCAACTGTTGTTTCTCTCACCCCAAAAGCTTCCTTCATTCTTCTAGGTTAATCTTAGGTCTTCTCCCCAGGCAGATTCTCTTCCCCTCCCTCCTGGCTCTCTGGTGGTCTTCCTTGTCTAAATCCCCCACACGGCCTGCTCCAGCACTGGCCCCATGGGTACTCAACTGTGTCTTGCTTTCTTACCTGTTTTGATTTCCCTAATGCCATTGTCGAATGAAACAGTTGTTCTACAGTTCTATAACAGTTCTTTAACAGTTCTAGAACTATAACTGCTATATAGTTATTTAGGAACAGTTCTATAACAAAAATGTTATATAAAGTTGCAAGAACAAATATTAAATATAACATTCTATGACATAAACAAAAACAGTCATAAGTTGCTTAAACTTGTGTTTTCACACATGAAATTGACATCTTTTGAAAAGGGGAGTTCTATTATATTAAAAACAACCCACCCATGATAAAGGAACAGGAAGGCATCAAGCTGATGTGCTGGCAGAGAGAAGTGTGATATCACTAAGTCCTCAAATTTGAGATATGAAAATGTGTGGGACCCAAATGCAAGAGAGGCAGATCTGGGGATTGGAGTAGAGTCCTCTGTATACACAAAAGACACCTAAGAATTAGACTGTGGCTTTGCAAACTTCATAATAATCAACCACCACTGAGAAAACCCGCCCAAACAAGTTTTCTCACTAGGCTTTAGCTACATCCCATGTGGGTTCTTTATAGAACCAAGGGCAGACTTCATGTCACACTCGACTGAATTCTGGTTGACGTTTGGCATCACCGTCATGAGTTAGGTCTGCTGCTGCTGCTGCTAAGTTGCTTCAGTCGTGTCCAACTCTGTGCGACCCCATAGACGGCAGCCCACCAGGCTCTGCCATCCCTGGGATTCTCTAGGCAAGAACACTGGAGTGGGTTGCCATTTCCTTCTCCAATGCATGAAAGTGAAAAGTGAAAGGTAAGTCGCTTAGTCCTGTCCGACTCTTCACAGCTCCATGGACAACAGCCTACCAGGCTGCTCCATCTATGGGATTTTTCAGGCAAGAGTACTGGAGTGGGGTGCCGTTGTGTCTACTTTCCTAAAATTTGGACCACAAAAGACACTTTTCTCTGGGGGCCCCCAGCATGGAGATAATCTGTTACCTTGAGGGACTGTGATGCTTTTCTAGTCCTGTAAAATGGTATTGCTTTCCAGTCCTTAGGAAGAAGAGCACAGGCAAGTGGAAGTTTGTGCTGTGAAGAACAGCCATTCTCACTGCCAGGCTTGTTCTTCACATGTAAAGACCCACCTCTATCAGCAGTAGCATTCCCAGCATCGAAAGAAAAAGCAGTGACAAATACTGTGCTCTCCAGGGACTTAATGGAAAGACTGTGTTCCACAAGCCTACATTCATTTTATTCTTTTCCACACAGAAACTTGCAGACTTTATACAGTTCAGTTCAGTTCAGTCGCTCAGCCATGTCCGACTCTTTGCGACCCCATGAACTGCAGCACACCAGGCCTCCCTGTTCATCACCATCTCTCGGAGTTCACTCAGACTCATGTCCATCGAGTCCATGATGCCATCCAGCCATCTCATCCTCTGTCGTCCCCTTCTCCTCCCGCCCCCAATCCCTCCCAGCATCAGAGTCTTTTCCAATGAGTCAACTCTTCGCATGAGGTGGCCAAAGTACTAGAGTTTCAGCTTTAGCATCATTCCTTCCAAAGAAATCCCAGGGTTGATCTCCTTCAGAATGGACTGGTTGGATCTCCTTGCAGTCCAAGGGACTCTCAAGAGTCTTCTCCAACACAACAGTTCAAAAGCATCAATTCTTCGG
>SJYV01006996.1:885495-897741 GCA_006410875.1 Neotragus pygmaeus
ATGGTGACTGCATCCATGAAATTAAAAGATGCTTACTCCTTGGAAGTAAAGTTAAGACCAACCTAGAGAGCATATTCAAAAGCAGAGACATTACTTTGTCGACTAAGGTCTGTCTAGTCAAGGCTATGATTTTTCCTGTGGTCATGTATGGATGTGAGAGTTGGACTGTGAAAAAGACTGAGCGCCAAAGAACTGATGGTTTTGAACTGTGGTGTTGGAGAAGACTCTTGAGAGTCCCTTGGACTGCAAAGAGATCCAGCCAGTCCATTCTGAAGGAGATCAGCCCTGGGATTTCTTTGGAAGGACTGAGGCTAAAGCTGAAACTCCAGTACTTTGGCCACCTCATGTGAAGAGTTTACTCATTGGAAAAGACTCTGATGCTGGGAGGGATTGGGGACAGCAGGAGAAGGGGACGACAGAGGATGAGATGGATGGATGGCATCACGGACTCAATGTACGTGAGTCTGAGTGAACTCCGGGTGTTGGTGATGGACAGGGAGGCCTGGCGTGCTGTGATTCATGGGGTCTCAAAGAGTCCGACACGACTGAGTGACTGAACTGAACCGAACTGAATATAGGCATTTACTTTTCATGTTTTTGAATTTGCTGATAAAACTTATTCATTCTTTTTTCTGGAATATACGTCAGTTGTGTAGTTTTGTGTGTCTTAAAGTATGTCAAACAAGTAGTTGTTAACTTCTTTCAGTTATAGATTTCTGTCAAATCGTTCAAGAAAAATTGTGCTTGTATTTTTTGCATAAGCATGCAAACTTATTTATATTACCATTCATTATGTACTGGAAGCTCTCAAAATCATTCTTAAGATTTTCAAATGCCTGATCTAAAATGGAAATTGCATTTAGAGACACAAGAGAGAGCTGCTGTTTTTCTGTTTGTTTGTTTGTTTTTCAATAATTTACTAAGCTTAGAAAATGCAGTGACGAAATTCCTTGGAGATTTCCTGTAAACTCAATGTGTCAAATATCAGGGTAGTTTTCTATTTCCATTTGCAAATAAACAATGTGGATCACAGTTAATCCTTGCTGTAATGGCATTCTTGACTTCATCAATTATTAAAAAGCTATAGAAACAACCAAGGGCAGCATTGAAAGGGGCTGAAATTATTTGGAAGAGATCTTCCATGCTATAGTTTAAGGATAAGACTGAATTATAAATGAAACTGTGAAACTTTGCAAGGTACTACTTTTAAGTTCCATGCTGCACAGTATGCCTGTGCAAAGGAAAATCCCCTTTGAAGAGATTAGCAGAGGTTGTTTATATGTGATCACAGCAGTTGAGATGATGTGCTACTCTTCCCTAGCTTAAAGTGGATTAGCAAGACTTAAAAGACAGAAAATTGTTTTGTGTGAAGCTCACCATGCTTTTGGAAACATAAATGAAATCACAATCTTTGGAACTTAAATCTGATACTATCAGTTCAATATGGTAAAAATCCCCTTCTAAAAGTTTAAACAAAAAAGTATTTTGGCTTGTCAATATTCTCAATGGCTAATGATTGTTACACATTTGAAAATCATTTCTTAGGATGTTTTTGAGGTTTTGGATTCATCCACATGAATATATATCTTCTAGGAGTTAGTTCTGTGAACTGGAACATTGGATAAAAAATAAATAATCAAATTTGGCTCCCAGTTAACCATTGTTTGTCTGGGTGACCTTGGATAAAACACCTAGCCTTTCACTTTTTAAAATTTATTTTTCAATTGGAGGGAAATTGCTTTAAAATGTTGTGTTGGTTTCTGCCATAAAATAAAGCACATCAGTCATAATTATATATATGTTCCCTCCCTTTTGAGTTTCCCCCACTCCCCCAAACCCAACCCTGTAGGTCATCACTCAACGCCAAGTTGGTCTCCTGCAACTTCTCAGCAACTATTTATTTTATACATGATAGTATATGTATGTCAATGCTACTTTCTCAGTCATCTCACCCTCTCCTTCCCTCACTGTGTCAAGTCCCTTCTCTACATCTATGTCTCCATTCCTTCCCTGCAAATAGGTTCATCAGTACTATTTTTCTAGATTCCATATATATGTGTTAATATACAGTATTTTTCTCTTTCTGACTTACTTCACTCCGTATAACAGGCTCTAGATTTATACACCTCACTACAACTGACACCTTTCTTAGCTTTTGCACTCTTATCTGTAAAATAAGAAGGTATGTACCACATAGCCTTTATAATTTTTCATGGTGTATTAAATATACTGTGCATCTGAAAGTTTTTACTCATGCCTTTTCTTATAACTGTTGTGAACTTCTATTATGATTACATAATAAACCAATGAATGAAGCTATTATTGTAAATCCTCTGATTTCATACCAAAAAGATGAAGACTAAGGATAAATTATATAGGACAAAGCAGATCATTGGAATATTATTTTACACTCCTTCTATCAGCAAAATTTATCATTCCATCTCACTGGATAGTTTAGATTGCCTGTAAGCTATCTGATCTCACTTCATTTTTTCACAAATGTAAGAAAATAAAAGTAAAAGCACGTGTTTAATAGTGACCCATGGACTATATATCTTTTCTTAAGAAACAGTGTCATAAAATGGCAGGAGGGCCCACAAAGGGCATCTGTCTTTCTTTATTTTTATTTGGCATCCAGATGTCTAGCATTTGCTGATCTCTTTTTTGTTAGTCTTCACCATGAGCAAGATACTTTTCAGCAAACTATGCAAGTCATTAAGATTATAAATATGAGTCAACCATCTGTTTTTATATCTTCTTTTTCTTCATTAACTTTTGACAGGTGCTTAGAGAAAGAAATATTTCAGAGCCTAGACATTAAAAATAAATAAATAAATAAAGAGGCTTATTGACCAAGTACTAAAGCAGTCTGGTAAAGGTTAATCTCAGATTTAAGAATTTAGAGAGTCCAATATAATAGCACCTGATCTGTTCTGTACAAGCCACAGTGTTTCAGTATAGAAGGAGAATCCTCAATTAAAAAGAAAATCAAATAAAAAACAAAGCAGAGTAAACTTTAAAGACAGATGATAGCAAATAACAGAAAAAATAACACATTACTCAACCACCAACATTCCTCGAAAATTATAAACTTTTTGATAGGATTCAGATTTGTACCTTAGATAACTATAATGATTACAAAGTTGAAACTGTGAAGAATGCATGTATTTGAAGAAATGGTCATTGGGAAGTATGGTATAAAATTAAAGCCAGAAAATAATACATACCATATTGATTCCTTTTCATTCACTATCTCAATTAGTTATTTCATCCCAGTAATGCTGTGACCATTTTTCTGATGACAGACATTTAGATTAAGTAACTAATCTGAAATTTGACTCCTAAAAGTCTGATTCCAAAGACTATTCAGACTCCCATAGAATACATCATGATGAAACAAAGTAGTCGGCCATCTGTACCAGCCAAAAAATAACTTACAATTGTCATTAATATTATAAATACATTTATGACATATTAAGGGCTTCACTGGTGGCTCAGACAGTAAGAAATCAGCCTTCAGTACAGGAGACCTGTGTTCAATCCCTGGGTCAGGAAGATCCCCTGGAGAAGGGGATGGCTACCCACTCCAGTATTCTTGCCTGGAGAATTCCATGGACAGAGGAGTCTGGCAGATGATAGTCCATGGGGTTGCAAAGAGGTGGACACAACTGAATGACTAACACTTTCACTTTTCATGAAACATTAAATGTAAAAATATAAGACCATAATGAAAAATAAGAATATTATGATGTGCATATGTTATTCCTCAAATATTATAGTTCAGTACATTATAATATACTGTATGTATAGTATATTATAGCATAATTAAGCCTTTCCTGATGCTGCTTCCATTTATTTGTGGACTTAAAGCCTATCTAGAATCATTGGATAACTTGGAAATCCTACTTCTTCAATGAGAAAATTTGTGTCAGTGAGAAAAGTCGTAACAATCTGAAAGATGAAGCTTTTGTTAGTGGATATTTGAACAAGGTCCAGCAATTCAAATGATACCTGTTACTAGACATATCACCCACTAGACCAATATAAGTCAGACCTAATGCCTCTGTTCAAACTTGTGAGAATGCAGCAATCGTTTTCAACAGATTTGTACATGAAAGGATGGAAGCCTGCTTTGGATGACCATGTGACTGATAATGATTTAACAGATTTGAAAAATAAGAAAGAAACCACATAACCGTGGTATCATTAGAGCACCTGATTCCAACCATACCTGAAGACAGGAAATCTATTTCTAGGTTTATTCATTAGATGCATCAAATAAATTAACTTTGACATTTAAGATAGTCTGAATTACCAGAAGATCCTTAAGTCCATTAAAACATTAAGAATTTCTCACTAATAAGAACTGTTTAATAATGGAGAATGTAATAAACTGCTTTTGTGAATGCCATGAAAATTAAATTTGCTCTTGGGAGAAAGACTTAGAGGACAAACAACGTAAGCTGGCAGGAAGAGCTGAAATACAATATATCATCATGAGAATAGAAACACAAGCAAATACAAAAATATTTTTGAAAGAAAAACAGTGGATGGCAGAAAGAAATAGATCAATAATGATTAAAATTTTCCACATTTAGGATTAAACACATTATCTTTGTAGCTGAAGAGAATAGAACTAAAAGGAAAAATACAAAGAGCAAACATGATAGCTGCCAGATTAGCAAACCTGTTAAAATGATGTGTGTCATTCTAATGTTATGTAAAAAATATTCAAATATAATCAACCTTTAGGCTAGTTCCAGATGGAGAGAACAGAACTGAATACACTGTACAGTGTTTTCTACTTTTCTCCTAAGCCCCTTGCTGAGTAGTTGTGGGTTTTCAGAATAATATCATTGAGGATGCAATGTTGACCAGCCAATATTAGACTGACATAATCAGATGTGGATTTTATCCCATACCATTGTGACCCAGACAAATTGCAAACAAAATCAAAATCTGACTTCAAACTCCACCCCTCCAAAACAAGTTTTTCACAAAGGTTAATAAGCCACAAATTTAGCACTTCTTAAATGTTCTCAGCTTAAATTATGTTTTTTATATTGCCACATTCATTCACAGCTTGCAATTTGAACTTTCATGTTTGTCTTCTATGTTTTACCTTGTTATTTTCTGTTCACTGATGCCCCATGGTAAACCTCAGAAACCCAAAATTCTTGATAGCTGTATACTAGGAGGAAAGAAAACAGTTATTCTTCACTCTTCCCGCTCAGTTACAACTATTATTTACAAAGAGCTAAAAACTAAAGATCTTAAATTAAGTTCACTAAATGGGCGGGGGGTGGGGGGGCGGAGAAGCAGTCAATTAGTTGGGGGAAAAGAAAAATAATTTTAAGCAAAAGAAAGGTCTTACCCAGATAGATATTCAAAAGCTATCCTGCTTCAAGATAAAAAATGTTTGTACTCTTAGAAATAACTTCTAATGAGATTTATCATCATTACCATATCATGATCATAATAGCTTCATACAGAGTTCTGATTACTACTGGGCACTGCTTTGAGCATTTTACATGTGGTAACTTGTTAAATGTTCACAACAACTCTATGGGTAAGTATTATTATTATTTCCAGTTTATAAAAGAGGAAACTGAATTATAAATAGGTTCTATAACTTATTAATGGTCACACAGCTACACTTCTGGTTTTATAGCTAAACAGTTCTACCATTATTCCCAAGGACCAAAAAATACTCATACCACAGGTCTCTGGGCTCTGTGAATAGAATCCATATATTATATCCAGGTAATTCCATATTGCCTATACCCAGTGGCCTTGATGGTACTGATTTGAATATATACTTTGGGCTTAGAATTGTTTAAAAAAAAAAAGAAAGTTAGAGGCCAGTATACCTTAAGTCATATCAAGTTAATTAAAATTAATATCTGAAACATCATTTATATGGAAAGGTTTTTGTTTATGTTTGTTTTTTTCCCTTTCATTAGCATCAGTCCCACTGAGCTTCTGAATACATCTCATTGTTTTTGAAAATTACAACCCTTGTCTATTTATGAAATCACTCACTGTGTCACAAGAAAAAGATGCATTCTCCTCAAAATTTCATACTCAAAGTAGTTTGAGTATGTAGGTTATGGGCAACTAATAATCACATGTCTGACAACTTATCCAGAATACAAAACTTGATGATGTTTTGAGCTGCCTTTAATTCTATTGGTTACATATCATTATTTATAGAGATATATAAATATATGTATTAAATTTAAGCAAAGAAAAATTTGAGTTTCAAGTAAAAGATACAGGTCTTTGAATGATATTTTTAATATCATATAGCTTAACAGTAAGCTAATAAATTCATCATAAACATCACGTAAGTCTTGGTGTTTTATGATTGAAATTGAACTGTTCCTTTTCCAAAAGCAGGTAGACAAAACTCATGCCTGCAGAAACTTATCTGTTATAATGCAGGTACTGAACTAACAATTAATTGTGTGTATAATTAGTGATTATGACTTTTTACTTAAGAATCTATGCCTGGTGCTTGAAAAATGCTTTATCTCTTTAATTCATTCGGTGTTTATTGAGTGCCTACTGTGTGTCTGGTACTCAATCTAGGAGCTAATGATACAACTTGTGAACAGCAGACACAGCCAAGATACAAACAGGAAGCAATTAAATGGGAGACTAATTCCCCAAAGCAGAGATTATGTTAAATGTTAAGAAGACATACTGGGGCTTCCCCGGTGGCTCAGTGGTTAAAGAATTCACCTGGCAATACAGGAGACATGGTTCAATCCTGATCCAGGAAGATCCCACATGCCACGGAGCAACTAAGCCCATGCGCTACAAATACTGAGCCTGTGCTCTGGAGTCCAGGAGCTGAACTACTGAACCCACATGCCACAACTACTGAAGCCCGTGCTCTACAACAAGAGGAGCCACCACAATGAGAAGCCCACTCACCACAATTACAGAGTAGCCCCTGCTCACCACAACTAGAGAAAAGGTCATGCAGCAATGAAGACCCAGCACAACCAAAAATAAATAAATAATTTTTTTAAAAAAGAAGAAGATTTACTAGACTGAAGAGTGTCCCTGCCAAATTCATGTTGGCTGAGTACCTAGAAATGTGACCGTACTTGGAAACTGGGTCTCTGTACCTAGTCATGCTGCACCTAATTGATTCAAAGTAGACTCCAAATCCAATATTACTATTGATTTTATAAAATGAGGGAAATTTGGATAGAGACATGGACACACCGAGATGAGACCATGCAAACACAGAGATTGGAATGATGTACCCATTTGCCAAGGAAAATCAAGGAAGACTGACCAGCATCAGAAACTAGGAAGAGGCAAGGAAGGATCCTTTCCTGAGCCTTCAAAGAGAGCTTGGCCCTGCCGTCACTTGATTTGAGAATCAAAGCTATGAGAGTACAAATTTTGCTGTTTTAAGGTACCAGTTTACGGTACTTTTTGAAGGCAGCCATGGGAAACTACAACAGTAGGCATGAAGGAAATAAGCAGATGAGTATAGTAGAAAACAATGCCTCAGGAGCTGTTCAGACAGGGTGGTCAGGGAAAGTGCCTCTGCCAGATGGTGACTTTTAAGGGGAGATTAGAAATATAAATTAGCTTGTCAAAAAAAACCGTGGAACAGCATACCAGCCACAGGGAATAGCAAGAACAAAGGTCAAGAATTAGAAAAGAGTTGCAGGAACTAAGAGGGCAGTGGGGATTGAAGGAAAGATAGGCAAAAAGACACCAACAGACTGAGATGCATCCTTACTGAGTCCAAGCTTTCACTGCTCGCCACATGACAGGGCAAGCCAAGAAGACGGTGAGATTATGCCCCCCAAAAAACCATTGGGCATGAACTGGAATTCAGGTGTCTTTTATACTAAAAGGGAAGAGCATGAAGTCAGTCACTTCCTGGTTTCCATCAGCCTCTGGAGAAGTTGTGTTAATTTCTTGTTCCCTGCAGTCATTCACAAGTGGGCCTCCTCAGGATGTTTCCTATGAGCTGAACAAAGGTATTTTAGCTTAATGCTCTGTACCTGGGAGGCAGGATTCTCAGAGATGGTTCATTATGGATAATTTAAGCTTTTAGGCAACGTCCGTTTAGTGATTAACTTGTAACAGAGTACAAAAGCACTTTCCTATTACAGCATGAAAAGAAGTACTAATAGAAGAGGCCACTGTGGCACAGATGTTACCATTTCCTCAAGGAGCACCCACTCTAGTGAGGAGCAAACCCACATTATCATTAATCTCTGATTAATGATAATAAATAATAAAATCTCTAAGGAATGTATAGTATTCCCAGAAAGAAATTTCTTTCCTTTTCTGAGATTAGTAGAAAGGTTTCAGGACAACGTGCCTTTTTGTACTGGGTCTAAACATATAAATACAACCTACATATATGCTCTTAGGTCAGATACCCTAAAAGGAAAGCCTGAGGTGGGGATTCTTATCCTAGAAATTCATTAATGGTGTGCTCTCTGGAGAAAGGGAGAAGCTAAGTAAGGATGTGGTTTCTGGTGATATCTAGACAAAGTCTGATCCCACAGGGGAGTTCAATTTGCATCAGTTCAGTTCAGTCGCTCAGTTGTGTCTGACTCTTTGCAACCCCATGCATTGCAGCACACCAGGCCTCCCTGTCCATCACCAACTCCCAGAGTTCACTCAGACTCATGTCCATCGAGTCCGTGATTCCATCCAGCCATCGCATCCTCCGTTGTCCCCTTCACCTCCTGCCCTCAATCCCTCCCAGCATCAAAGTCTTTTCCAATGAGTCAACTCTTCGCATGAGGTGGCCAAAGTACTGGAGTTTCAGCTTTCGCATCATTCCTTCCAAAGAAATCCCAGGGTTCATCTCCTTCAGAATGGACTGGTTGGATCTCCTTGCAGTCCAAGGGACTCTCAAGAGTCTTCTCCAACACCACAGTTCAAAAGCATCAATTCTTCGGTGCTCAGCCTTCTTCACAGTCCAACTCTCACATCCACACATGACCACAGAAAAAACCAGAGCCTTGACTAGCTGGACCTTAGTCAGCAAAGTAATGTCTCTGCTTTTGAATATGCTATCTAGGTTGGTTATAACTTTTCTCCCAAGGACTAAGCGTCTTTTAATTTCATGGCTGCAGTCACCATCTGCAGTGATTTTGGAGCCCCCAAGAATAAAGTCTGACACNACAGTTCAAAAGCATCAATTCTTCGGTGCTCAGCCTTCTTCACAGTCCAACTCTCACATCCACACATGACCACAGAAAAAACCATAGCCTTGACTAGACGGACCTTAGTCGGCAAAGTAATGTCTCTGCTTTTGAATATACTATCTAGGTTGGTCATAACTTTTCTTCCAAGGAGTAAGCATCTTCTAATTTCATGGCTGCAGTCACCATCTGCAGTGATTCTGGAGCCCCAAAATAGAAAGTCTGACACTCTTTCCACTGTTTCCCCATCTATTTCCCATGAAGTGATGGGACCGTATGCCATGATCTTCATTTTCTGAATGTTGAGCTTTAAGCCAACTTTTTCACTCTCCTCTATACACTGAAAATTGTATATATCGGGGTGCCCATTTCTCTATTATCAACTCTGAAATGAAATGCCATGTAACCACATCTAAAAGCTTGTGTTTTGGGAACATAGAAGAAGAGAATGGAGTCAAGTAAGAGAAGGTATAGACATCTGTTTAAAGAACTTGCTGTCATCTAACTGTAGGACATGAAAGGACCTTATGATACACATCCTCAAGGCAGGGATGGAAGTTCACCAAACTACAAAGTTCAACAGAAATGTTGCTTCTGTGTTATTAGGCCATACTCTGTGAATCACCTGCTTTACTTTACCTGGGCAAGACCTTCCACTGCTAAAAAAACAAAGTAAACAAGAAGTTTTTGAAAAGCCCAATAGAGAGATACATGTCAATGAGCTAGGTGAGATGCCATCTCTGAAAATATAGAACGAAGTCACAGCAAGACATGCACGGACTATGAAGGAACTGCTGTTCCGTTGCAGCCACGAGTAATTCAGAAAATGTTTGCACTGCAACCACCAGTAATTCAGAAAATGTTTGCTCCACATTCTCATCATTTGATGTGTGCTTTTAATTTGTGTTTTATAGCTCTGGGCTATCACAGCTGCCATTTAATCTATGAAATTTCCAGAGGAATTTAGTTTCTGAAAGCCATGTGTGAACACGTAATCAAGCAGAAAGTAGAGGCAGAGATGTGGCTGGCATCAAGCACTGTGCTGTAACACAGACAGACAGACAGACAGACACCTCTCAGATCCGCCCTGTCCTTGGTTGCCAGTGAGAGATTCAAGCAGCCAGGAACTTTTGGGGTCTTGACTAATCAAGATAAATACATCTTTTATTTCTCCCTGTTCCCCAATTCTTCTTGGTATTGACAGATGGACAAAGACCCAGAAATGTGACCTTACCCTCAATATTTATACTCATTAGCAGGACAGTCACAAAAATAGATCTTATAGAGCTATCATGTATGTGTCCCTCTTTTTCTTTTTTATTTCTCATTCATAAAAAAGAAAAAGTAATGAGACATTACCTATGCAGTTGTTTCAAAATGTTCAGTACTACAATTTTGTAGTTCATAATTATCAAAATCGGGTGGTTCAGGGCAGTTTTTTTATTAATCCACTTGTACACTACTACATTTTTGAACCCTGACCTCATGTGAACAGTTTATATCCTCAGAGCATCTGCTAAATAGGGATGAGCCTGGAAAAATTCACTTTTCAAATCTGGCCTACAGTACCGGTTTTATATGATTTTGGGGGCCAAAAAAAAGAGACTGACTTAGTCTTGTCCCAACCGTGTGCCATCTAGGCTGTGACTTGCCAGTTCCTCGACCATGCAGCTTCATAGAAATAAAAGTTTCCTATTTCTAAGGATTCAAGCAACTTGATTTATACCAAAGTACCATTAAACCGGGTGGTGTAAGGGGCTTCCCAGGTGGCACAGTGGCAAAGAATCTGCCTGCCAGTGCAGGAGACATGGGAGATGCAGTTTCGATCCCTGGTTTGAGATGATGCCCTGGAGTAGCAAATTGCAACCCACTCCAGTAATCTTGCCTGGAAAATTTCATGGACAGAGGAGACTGTCCATGGAAAATTTCAGGAAAATGTCCAGGAAACTTTCATGGACAGGGTACAGTTCAAGGGGTTGCAAAGAGTCAGATGCGTATCAGATATGTAGTCGATCTGACTGAGTGACTACACATACACACATGGGTGGCTTCAAGAACAAACATTAATTTCTCATGGTTACAGAGGTTGGATGTTCCAGATCAGGGTGCCAGCAAAGCTGAATTCTTGGCAAATGTGCTCTTCCCGGTTACAGAAGACAGTCTTCCTACTGTGTCCTTACATGCCAGAAAGAGAGCAAGCTAGCTCTCTGTTCTCTTTCCTTTTTATAAAAAGTACTATTTTTTTTGGCCATGACCCACAGCAAGTAGGATCTTAGTTCCCTGACCAGGGATCGAACCTACACCCCCTTGCAATGGAAGCCTGCAGTCCTAACCATTGCACCATCAGGGAAGTCCTGTTGGCCTCTTAGCCTCTAATAAGGACACTAATTCCATCCATACGGAGTACATCCTCAGGGCCTAATTACTTCCTCAAAGTCCCTCCCTCCAAATACCATCATATTGGGATTAGGGTTTCAACATATGAATTTTGGAGAGGCACAAGCATTTAATCTATTGTACACCCAGAAATGCCTTGCTGCTACTGCAAAGGATAGTCATAAGACAACACTGGCATCACTTAGGGCACCTGTTAGAAGTGCTGGATCTCAGGTCCCACTCCTGACTTACTAAATTAGAACGTGCATTCTGATAAGATTCTTGGATGATTTTTAATTATATTGGAGCTAGGGAAGCACTGGTATGGGGCTCTGATATATTTCATGGAAGTCCTCCAGGAAATTCTCATGCACAGTCACAGATACAGAGCACTGTCCTATTCACTGGCACAGCACAGGGTCTTCTTGCCTCCTTATAACTACCCCCTCTTCATTTCCAGCAAGTCCATTTTCTCTGCCTCCATCTCTCACATTCCAAAAGCACATATTCCAAATAGAATGTCCTATTCCATTTCAGGTGCCTGTACCTTTGCACATGCTGTTTGCTTTTCTGGGAATGTTCTTTTCTTCTCTTGGTCCATTTTTCTTCAGATGAAATTCAACTTATGTTTCAAATCCACCACCCCCCCCCCCCCCCCCCCCCCCCCTCAGTTCTGGGG
>SJYV01006996.1:897856-912916 GCA_006410875.1 Neotragus pygmaeus
CCCCCCCCCACCTCCCCCGCTGCCTTCAGTTTTTGAGAAGACTTCCCCCAGGGGCTTTCTCCATACTTACATCCCTAAAAGTCTCATTTATCTTTCTGTGCTATTTCTATACCCTGTGCATTTCTATTTCTGTGTCTCTTTTTCAATATTGCAGTTATTAACTTCTGTATCTTTCCTGTGAGAATCTGGGTTCCCCTAGGCAAGGACAAATTGCCCCCACTTCAGCCACTGTCTATAGAATATCTAGTTCATGGTGTATATTCAGTAAATTTTGGACTGAACAAAAGGGAAGAAGAGACTAGAAATCAAGTTGGCTTTGATCTCTCTGAAGACTTCCTATTAGTTAATAAGAATGAGCATGAGTCAGAGAGTTATTTATCAGTCACAACAGCCTACTTTTCCCTGCAATTCCTGTCTGGCTGTGTCCAGATATCCTCCACTGAAGGAAATTTGTGTTCTAACTTGATGAGCCAATGTTCCTCATTTCATTTCATTTGGGTCTCTGCTCAAGCAACATGTAGTCAGAAGTCAAAAGACTGCCCCGAAAACCCTCCTGAAGCTAACACACACATGCACTTACGCACACCATTTCCTCTATTTCCCCCTTTTTTCTTTACCTTATCGGCCTTCATAGTACTTAAACATATTTACAATGTAATATCATGGGTATTTATTATTTCCTCACTATTAGAATGAGAACTCTGAGTGTGGAGGCTTGTTCTGCTCTGCTCCCCAGTGTATCCTCTGTGCCTCCCAGGGCCTGGCATCCAGTAAGCACTAAGTAAATATTTACTATGGAATGAATGAATGGATCCTGACTCAGGTAAGAAATCATTAAGTCAGCAGTTCCTAAGGTGCGTCCTGTGATGTTAATAGATGTTACACAGAGAAAGAAGTCTGGGCCAGACAGACTGAAATGAGTTTTCTTACTGCGGGACACTTTATAGCATTTACTAGATCACTGTACAGACTCTTGAGAGTCCCTTGGACTGCAAGGAGATCCAACCAGTCCATTCTAAAGGAGATGAGTCCTGGGTGTTCATTGGAAGGACTGATGCTAAAGCTGAAACTCCAATACTTTGGCCACCTCATGAGAAGAGTTGACTCATTGGGAAAGACCGTGATGCTGGGAGGGATTGGGGGCAGGAGGAGAAGGGGAAGACAGAGGATGAGATGGCTGGATGGCATCACCGACTTGATGGACATGAGTTTGGGTAAACTCGGAAGTTGGTGATGGACAGGGAGGCCTGGCGTACTGTGATACATGGAGTTGCAAAGAGTCAGTCACGACTGAGAGACTGAACTAAACTGAACTGAACTGTACACCGGGAATCTCCAGTCAGGGAGTAGACTTGGAAGGTAATACGTCCAAAACACACAAAACTTAGGCATGGGTATTCCATACACCTGTAGGGTAGGAGATGAGGTATGTAGCACTGCACTCTTGTTTCACTGACCTGGGATTCAGCATCTAAATGTGACAATGTATCAGTTGGGTGGACTTGGAGTACTTTGAACCACCCCTTATTATGTGATGGATAAGATACACACACAAGGGTACTGCTCCTTATTTTAGTTGTGTATGTGGCATTGTCTACAAACAGTATGTCAAGTGTGGACCTACTGACATTTGTCCTCTTGAGCATAGGCAAGTGGTTAAGATCATTCTACAGTATTTTATAGTAGTAGCCAGACCCAGAAAAAAAGTCATCATTAAAATAATTTTAAAACATGCATGGAATTGTGACTAATATATAATTACACCCAAAGGCTGAAGCAAAACATCTGCACATACATATATTTAAAGTTCAGGCCAAGTGTTTTTAAAGTGGCATTTAGGAAACTTCTACATGTTTATCTGATTTCATGCCTTATTAGTTACCAAAAGGGAAATAAACAGTTTTAAACAACGTAGAGGAAAAACAAAGAACGGCAGTGTATAAGAAAAAATATCTTTCTAAAGGATCGCCGACACATGCTAAGGATAGGACCTTATAAGCTTTCCATCAAAAAAGGGCAGTTAAGCAATTCAGTAAAGAGCATGGGATCACCTATCACCAAAGAAAGCTGCTTCATGTCACAGCAGCATGTGTTTCCTTGGAACTTGGAATTCATCCACTGGGACACACACATCGTTTCAAGAGTCAAAGTCATGTGAATGTCCTGCCTCTAGAGCCTTCTTTTACTTCTTTGCAAATGATCTGGAAGGAAAACACATGTTCCTTTTAGGGAACATAGGAGAAATTATCACAAGAATAATGACAGCCACCTTGTATGGGATTATAACAGCTGCCAGGTACCTTCACTGTTATCGCACCTGCAGGTGGGGGTCCCATCACACAATGTGTGGAGACCCACTGGACAACAAGTAACAGTCTGATTCCCACCCCAGCTGTGTGAGATCCCAAACCTGGCACTTGATCCACCATCCTTTCCCACCTCATTAAAGCACATGGCTTTGTGAAAGCCCTGTAGCCAAACATCAGCTTGCTAGCCTGTTATGTATGAGTGGCCCATAAACTCCTGGGGTTGAATTCTGTACAAAAAATGAGCATATTTAGCAGGAATTGTATCAAAAATGTCTAAAGAGAAATTGATGCTATTCAAATATTTATGCTGTCTTCAGGTGTGTTCAGTCTTTCATTGGACCATACATCCTCATTTCAAATAAAAACTCCTATTTAGCCTCTGTTTGCCAGGTACTATGCCAAATGCTCTGCTCACAAGGGAAAAAAGGTATGGTTTTTGCCCAGGTAGCACTTTTATGGAGGGAATACAGACTTTAAAGTGATCAGTTCCATTATCTAGTCTTATAAGTAAAGAAAGGGGTATGTAGAGGATGCTACACAGTAGAAAAAAGGTTCCTTGCCTGAGCTGGAATATCAGTGGCAGGGGGCGGGTGGTGGGGGTTCCTTCAGAAAGAGGGATTTTTGAGCAGAATCTTCAATGATGAGCAGGTAGAGAAGGGAAGAACACAGCCTGACTAGGAACTGTGCAATAGGCTCTTAAATCAACACCTGTTGAATGAATAGCACCCTGGGCAGAAGGGCAGGAGACGGGTGATTTTTAGAAAATATTTGTTTATCTGGCTGTGCCAGGTCTTAGTTCTTAATTGTGGCATGCAGGATCCTTGATACTTGTTGCCACATGAGGATTTCTTTTTGTGGTTGTGGCATATGAACTCTGTTGCAGCATATGAAATCTAGGTCTCCAACAAGGGATCGGATTTTAACTCACATGGCTGGATGATGGAGCCACTCTCTGAGATAGGATGTGGGAGGGGAGAAAATCTTCTATCCCTCCCCATTCCATAGCCCTGAATAAATGGCAGAACCAGAGCAAAACTATCTAAAACAGATACCTCTGCTTTGTCCTCATCTGCCCACACATAGCTGACTGCCTAGGAGGGGACATCTGACCTGCACTGGAACCCCCCTAGTTCCTTATCCCCTGATACTGAAAGGCTGAGTCTGTTACCTGGGATGATCTGAGCTCTTTTCATGGAGAATGTCCTGGAGCAGTGCTGTGGTGAGCCTGCCATAGGCCAGCCAGTCTGAATGGGACAGAGTGTACATGAATAGTAGGATAAATCCATCCTCAAAGGAAGAAGCAAGGGCATGAGGCAGACGAGGGAAGCAAAAGAGAGATGGAGATGGCCATCACGTGGCTCCGTGAGAGTGGGGGACAGCTTGACTCCTGGCTTTCCAGCACCAGTGTCTCTACCCCTGTCACTGGGTTCTAGTGAATTTGTATTTCTTACACTTAAATATACACTGAAGCAAGAAACATGAGTTCAGTTTTTGGACATGTTTAACTGTGGTGCTTGTGATGAGCAGCTGGTTGGCACATAGATTAGAAGACATCTTATGATTAGAAGAAAGGTATGAGACTCTGGTTTCCAAACTCTCCTATTTTTCTCCATTTCTAACACACTTCTGTTTTTTTTTTTTTTTCCTCCTCCATGCCAGACACTATAAAGAATGAGAAATACCTGAAGAACTGGCTGTGCTTTTGATCCGCCATGTGAAAAACAGGCATAATAATCTGACTGAGCCAGCACTGCAGGACCATATAAGAATAGAATATCATCAGAGGGCTTAGGAAAAAGAAAGGACCCAGAGAACCTGTAGAAAGGGGCATCCTCGTCTCCCACTGGCAGCAAGAAGGGAGAGGAAAGTCCTCAGCAAAGTGAGCTTACTCCTTGGAGCCATGCTGAGCAGACTGGGACTCTGAGTGCTTTCCAGGGCTTCCTGTGCTTGGCTCTGAGCCGGTGTTATCTATCTTTAGATAATGGTCCTCACAGGAGCCCTGTGACAGAAGTATTTGTGGTTAATATTCCCATTTTTCGGTTTGAATACTGATTCACCGTGGTGTCAGGGTTGGACCACTGGGGCTAATTGTCACTCTTAAGGGACTGGCAACTTTTGGCAGCTTCATGAGGGAGCAGTTGAAGGCCCCCGACTGACTCCACACACCTGGAACCACATCAAAGGATGGCACTGGGAATCAACAAGCACCCATGAACAGAAAGGGGGTGAAGGAAGCCGCCATTAAAACGTATTTATAGTTCAGACCAGGAAGACCCTGGGGACCAAGCCCTACCTAGGATATTGTCTTTACCTCCTCGTTCATCACCCCTAAGTGGGAGCCAGTGGTGTGGAGGAAGGTGGATTCTACCACTTGAAGAGCTGGAGACTTTGAGCCCAGGGATGAGAGTGCAAGGTTGCAGGTGGTGGAGAAAGAGAGCAGAGAGGACGCCCAGAGACGAAGCCCATTTGCAAGAGCTCCTGATCAAAGGTGCCAAGTTTCCCTGCACTTACTCACGGGGCTGCTGGGGCTGGGTGGCCAGGGGCTAAGGCTGCTGCCTTTGGTCCCCTGATCTCCCATGCTGATGGCAGTATATCCAGTTGGTCCCCTGATCTCCCATGCTGACGGCAGTATATCCGGTGCGGAGGTGAGAACAGTCCATCTGGGAAACTAGATAAAAGCCGCTTGACTCTTCTAAAATCTCAGTTTAACTCAGTTCACAAGAAAGAGAGAATAATACCGACCTGACAGGACTGCTGCATGGACTAAATGAGATGATAATGGAAGTGAAACTCTAAAGGATGACACTCTGGCTTGATTATCGCCTGATTATATGGTGCCAGCTGACATCTCTCCTTTCCATGACAGTACCCTTAAAGAAAAGCATTTGCTCAGCAGCTGCTGAAAAGAATAGGTATCAGGGTGAGGTGATGCCTGAACTGCACAGGGCATGTAGCTGGGAAATGCTAGAATGACTACCATGACTCTTGGACCGTATCTTACCTTCAGTCCCCCTCAGGACTTTTAGTGCCACATTCCTGGGTCTATATCTCTAGATACATAGTTTTCTTCTGTTCCAGTGTAGCCCATATGTTGAAATACTACAGCTCATAAAACCCAGTGTAGGGATATAAGGAAATGTTTAACAAAGCAGTGCCTCCATCAGGAATAGTCAAGACTGTTAATTCAAATTAAAAAAAAAAAGACTCCACAAAAAGCTAATTCTTTAAGACACTATTTGCAGAACAAATTCCATCTTTGTGGCTACTGCCAATCACTCTGGACAGTTTATGTCAGAAAAATCATCTTTTTCCTTAACAACGTGTCCTTGAAAGATGCATAATATCATCTCAAAACTTAACTTATTCAATGCAGAGATTTAAAAAAACTGACCTTCATCTCTTACCAAATATCTACATCACTTAATTTACAAAAATCCTTTCCAGAAAAACAGTTTCCACTTAGAAATACATTTAAACATGAAACCTCATAAAAATAAAGACAAATATTATCAATTGGCTTTAAGATGTTTAGAAGTTGTCCATCCCACCTCTGTTTCAGTACTCTGTGGTCAATTAATCCGTTATCAAGGTTGTCAGCTGGATAGAAAGATGGCATCTGCTCCCCACCACTGGCTGGATTGGAGGACTGTTCATCCCTGTCACCAAGAAAGAAAAGGTGGGTCTAGGGTATCCAACTGTTGCTGTCATAGTGACTCTGAAGGTATAAATCAGCCCAGAGTAACCACTATGATCTGTGTCCATTCCAAGCTCCGCATTAGAGTCATGACTAAGAGGATTGAAAGAAAAACCCTCTGGGCCATCTCACTCACTACCAGTTTATACATGCCGGGAGGTGGATAATGCCAGTTCACTGTGCTGTTTTCACTCATCTATCACATTTAAAAATGGTATTATTGATAATCCTTTCCTTTATCAAACAATGGTAATAACAATATACCTTTGTTGATTAACATTATTATTTGGCAAAAGAAAATGAAACTCTATATCAGATCCTTTTTCTCTTCCCTGCCATCTAGGGGGACCTGTTATTATTTGTGGAATTCATGATCTTTGAACCACTCTTCACTAACTCCCTCATCTTCTAAGTGATACAACTGAAAGGAAGGCAACTCGCTTACCTCCACAAGCTACTCAGTAACAGCACCCATTACCTCAGTTTTCCAACTTTCCAACTTCCTGTCCAGTGATTTTTCTAGCAGCTTCAACAAGAGCAACACAAAAGCAACTGGATATACTCCTTTCTTATATATTCCTGTCATTTGCCTAAGTCTGAGTTGGAGGCCAAGTATCCTGTCCATATGTGGCCTGTAAATTTTTTTTCGAAGTAACATACCAGGCAACTGTTAGCCACTAAATGAAATTTACACTCAAGTTGGAACCCATCTGTAAACTCTGAGCTAGGCTGCCACTTTATAAAGTCTTTAGACGGAGTCCTAAACACCATTTATTCCACCCACTTCATTTTACAGTTGAAACTAAGAAAAATCAAGCAAATCTCCAAGATTAGGTGAGTAGCTAATATCAAAACAGAGATTCATGATCCAGTTTTAATACCTAGCTTCCGGGTTCTTTTCACTACACTGTTTCCTATCTTTATTAAGAACTTATTAAAATTATTTAACCAAATAAATAGCACATTCTTATACATTTTTTCTATTACTATGACTCCCACATGACAATATATTTGTCAAGTACCTAAATATTTGACAATAAGCAAATATACCCAATAAACAGTTTAACTAACTATAACCTATAAACCTACTTGAAATTGTGATTTTGCACCAGAATAATTGAATCTGAATGTAAAACAACACAAACCTTAGTGTCAACTATTTACTAGGTAGAATGAAGTGTCCCCACTCAGCCCCTGGAAAACCAATGTTCTAAGTCATGGTTACATTTCAAAATGGATTTATAAACCACATTAATAATGCTTAATATTTAACATATATTTTAGTGTGGGAGAAGGAGGAGATATTTTCTCAAAGATTATGATACTCTGAACATCAGTGTGATTAACTTTGGAAGTATGTATTATTTTTCACAACCTAGAGATGAAGCAAAAGGAGTGTCAACATTTAATGCAATCAATCCAAGTCAGTGGTAGGACCAGGAATGATGCCCAGACTTCCTGGTAGTCCAGTTAGTTCTCATTTACTAGAGAACATTATAAACTGCTTTGCAGTGGAAAAAAAGGCTGTCAGTTTTCTTCCAAGCTGTGTCTGAGGCAACATCAAGATTCCAGTCAACTGGGGGGAACTTCCAGCTCAAGAGTCCAACTCAGCCAAGAATGCTGGGAAGTTACTTTGAGCTCTATATGAGGTTACTCCCTCCCTGTGCTGCAAAGGCGTAAAGACATACAATGGGAACTGCATCAAAAGTCACATATCTTTTACACAGATGTGTCAAAACAACGTTTAGAAGAAATCCCTCAAATAAATCAGATGGCAGACTCTCCAGACCAAATGTGGACCACTCCTTCAAGCTGACCTATCCCCTTCCTTGTTCCAAATATCCAAATTCTCTAGAAATCAAATTACCTCAAATTAACTAAGTTAAAGCTCTCTAACACTGCATTGCTTATAAAAAAGCAAGACAGAAACACAGAGTTTTACAAATAGACTGAAAAAAAAACCCTAAAGTAAAAACATGGAATGGATTTCATCAAACATCATAACCTTATTTTAAAAATTAATGAATGATCAGAATGCAGTAGTTATTTAAACTTAGAAATCTGGCAAAAAGTTTCAAATATCAAAAAAGCAAATCAGAATGCCTGAATGATCCTGGGGAATACATTATAAAGTGAAATTTTTAATTTTATAATTTTTGTTATCATTCCTTTTTATGGCAGAAGTCAATGATTTTTTTAAAAAATAACATCAAAACCTCAAAACCATCACAAATTTTTCTACAAGACTTCTTTGGGATGCTACCACAGCATTCAGTGCTTCAAGAACACTCTTGAAATCCAGTGCAGCAAAAATCTTTAGCAAATCATATTATGAAGGCCTCTAGAAGAGAATATAAATTAGTTACTATAAGGAATCCTGGGCAAATAGGTAAATACACACATAAATAGCTTTGGGGAAAGCAAAGAAGCAGAAAAAGATGCCTTCCTCAAGTCCTAACTTTAAGACTTAAGCTCAGGAGTTCATTTCTGCTTGTGTTATATTTTAACTGCTTGTTACAGAGATTTCTATACAGGAACTTCAGGCTTATAAGTCTTCCCTAACAACTGGAGTTGGAGTTTAAAAACCTGGTGCATTAAAAGAAAAAGTATCTTGATTCATAAAACTTTGCAAAAAAGTGTTACTGTACACACAAGCTGAAAATGGTCACAATTTTCAACAAAGTTTAAACTCCATGTGCCATGCTACAGCCATCTTAGGGAAAGCACAGAATCAAAAATAAGGCCATTCATGAACACTTACTCTGCTTGTGTGACCGAGGCTGTTTCTCCAGGGGACTTCAGCTCTTGACTCTTCTGCTTATATTTTTTAATTAAATCCATTAGAACAGCCTGGTGCCCAATTTTCTTTACCAATTGCTGAACCATCCGATCATTAAGTGCTAGGAGAGCAGCCCCACTTACTTCTTCCTCTGGGAAAAAGAGAAAAAAATCTCTACCTGTCTGTTGGGTAAAATACTGTAAAACACGACACCCTGAGCAGGCAGAATTATTTCTCATGTTAAAAGAAGCATCTAAACTTGTGCTCTGCAGTTATAAAATTATCTGTGATTTTGCAAAAGTAGAACACGAATATTGCATAATTCCAATGTATGTCTGCTCCTAAGAAAGTACTGCAACGTGGAGTCACAATAAAATTTTTTACATCCACATTAATGCCTCCCCTCTCCTGATTCTACCTTGTTTTCATAAGGAAAACAAATCTTTTTGGAAGAGTATTCTTAATGTACCTCCCAGGCAATTATCAATACTTGTAAATCCAACACTATACAAAGCTGCCTAAAAATGCACATCCTGGACAAAAGCAAATGTATATATCAAATATGTATTTTAAGTAACTCAAGATTTATTTTGAGTTCTTTTTGAAATAATTAGATTTTCTCATGGATACTAGGTCAAATGCAAACTCTGCTACAGTCGGTAAAGAAATGAAAGTTTCCTACTGTAGCAACTCCACGTTCACATGCATTAGGAAAAAAGAAATCAATGACAGAGGACACTCAATATGTCTACTGCTCAATTAACATTTTTGAAAGTATAAGCAACTCACCTTTAAACCTATGTACTAGCTCTCCTAAGTTTTTCTCCACCAGCCAACTGCAGACCTGATCAACTGACCAAGTTTCCATGGCTGTATCCTGTAAATACACCTGTAGAATAAAAAGAGGAGTCTTCAGTTTTTCTTTCTGACTGTTGTTCTTCTGTTTAATTTTAGCAATCAATCAGCAGTCTAAGCCTTTCCTTTGCAGACTCTATGAGACTCTCAATACTAAGCTTCTTTAAAATTATTGTTTTCCGAATACACATCTAAAAGTTGCTAATAAAACAAATACCCGTTTTGAAAATGAGACCAGTTTGAACCTATTTCTTAGTCTCATTTCTCAAATTTCTTCACCTTCTCCTACTTTTTTTCCACAGGCATCCCTCAGGTTTACTAACAGGCAGCTAGAGACACACAATGGTACTCAATCCTGTACCATTAACACCCAGGTTTCTTCACAAAGAAAAGAAAGGTGTGAAATTCACCACTATTAGGCTTATCAGGAAGTGGTTGACATTTACAAAAGGGGTGGGCAGGGGAGGAAGGGAGGAAGGATGGAAGGATCAGATAAAAGCCTGACAGAGATACTTAGTAAACCCAGACTGATTAACCCCTTGCAGCTCCCAGTCTAGGAGAGAGAGCTTTCAACTGCTTCTGATTGCTTCCTTTTAGCAAGAGGACCAAGTAGGAGCCAGATTCTCTAGAGAGTCTGAATGTTTCCTTCCTTTCAGTAATATTCTTACCTATTCTACTCAGTTCTAGAACTTTATTGAAGACCATTATGATTCATAAAATAACTAGTATGAACTGGCACATTGATTGAAAACCTAAAAAAAATTAGTTGGTAGATTCAAAATAGGAAAATTATTCAGTATGTCAATAATTCTAAGTGAAAGAGGTATGCTGTTTGTAAGATATATTCTTAAACTATTCAGTTATACTGTCACTATTCTTTTCTAACTATTTGAAAACTTAAAACTTTAAGTATGCCTATTGCAATAATTTTTCTAATTTCCCTTTAGGAAGCCCATCCTGTTTTTTGTTTGTGTTTTTTTGATAGTTCAATCCAAATGACTTAATGGACTGGAGAGAAACTGGAAAAATTTAAAGCACTTACATCTTTTTAACATTACTTTCGATTTCATCTTTCAAACCAGACAATATCGATTTCTTTGTACAGTAAGACACTGACTCTCCTATCAAAACAGAGGGAAAAGCTAATCTTACAGAAATGGAATCCCAAGGAAAGATAAAAAAGTAATTAAATCATGTATTTAAACTTTATTGCTAGAAGTTCTCCAAATAAATATTATTACATTTTTCATTTTTGTGTATTTGAATAAGTTACAATTTCCAACAGTTAGAATGGTGCAAGGGAGAAGCTGATTCCCTTTCATTCTTGACAATCTGAAAAGATAACAGACTTCAAAAATAATTTTCTAAAAAAAGAAGAACACTTCAAAGGGATAAACCACATTCCCATAATACTGTTAGAAAATTGAAAACAAGGGTTAAATGTAGAAGAACTTCTTTCCAAATTACAGCAGTGGATTTAATTTGCTACGACAACAGTAGCCACAGAACTCCTCCCTTAGGCTAAGCAGCAACGGCAGGGTGTGAAAAGTCATTATTTGCGAGACTCTGGTGTAAATTAAAAATCACACCTTCCTGTCACACTTCTAGCTTCCTTGTGAAGAGTAGGACTTAGAAAAAAAAATAGAAAAGAAAGAAAAAAGACAACAATTCTCTAAACTTCAAGATTAAAAGATATGCAGAGCAGAAGATACTGCCCTGCAGCCATCGATGGATAAAAGGAAATTTGAACCTAGAATGAATCCTTGAAAAGCCCCTCATATTTTTAAATTCTTAGATTCTGCAGAATCTAGGGGAAAACAGACCAGTTATCAGATTATAACCTCATATAAAATAATAAGATTAAAATTAGTATAGTATAACTCATTTGTTTTTCTGAACATTTCATAAAATATACTATCGCTGCCTAAACAATGTAACATCTTTAAGTACAAACCTTGCAACTTGCTCTCACATAAATAATGGATATATTATTTATGATCTTATGCATCATAAAGGAATAAAAGATATGTCAAGGGAGAAAAGACATATCCAGCAGCTTTATTGCATGTCCAGTATTTTCAGAAACATCTGAATATTTTGAAATGTAAGGGCAAGTATGATCATTAATTATTATAAGACACAATAGTAAAAAAAAAATTAATAATAGTATTCTGTTGGGGTACTCCTGCCAAATAATTCTCATTATTTGATTACATTATATTTAAATTAAATAAATTGGTATTAAATATTAAAGAATCTCATCTAACTAAAGCCAGGAAGAAGTAAGAGGTTAGCTAAAGTAACCTAAATGTGGGAAACGGTTATTTAATAAACTTGTTAAAACTCCAGAGGAAAATAATACTGCAAACCATGGATGTGGTTTATAATCTTCAAGAGCAATGTAACATATAACAATATCAGCCACAAATACTTTTTTAGAAAATGCAAAGACATTTGTCTCTTTCCCTTCTATTTGCATTTTTACTTTTATTTTCCCAGAGTTAAAAAACTGAGAAAACAAAAAGATTGTTAAAAGCTTTGATGGCAGCATCTGCATTCTCTTGAATCAAGGCATCATCCTGCTCTGGGAAAGGACATCTCCTGCCATGGTTAGACTTGAAAGAACCAACCATTTACCAAAAATTGGGTCCTGATAGTGAAAAAGAAGGAAAACCAAGAGACAAAAATAAGGAGGTGGCCGTCATATGGAACAATGTCCAGGCAGTTCTGTTGGGCAGCAGCGTTGCTTTGATACAAGCAATGATATCACTGAACTCCACTGGAGCATAATATCTCATCTGCTTTGAACTGCCATCTTCTCCAACCATCACCAGACCAGGAGGAATGAAAACTGGAATAGTCAATTAAAAAACCTTGCATACCTTAGTAATCAAAATATTTACTGCCTAGATAGCTCAGAGCTAAGTAACTAAAGATTGATCAAAGAAATTAGGTGTCCTACCAAGAAGATAAGACACGTGCATAACCAGAACATAGAGTCACTTACAATGGATGCAATAAATAGAGGGCTTCCCAGGTGGCTCAGTGGTAAAGAATCCACCTGCTAATGCAGGAGATGCAGGTTCAATCCCTGGGTCAGGGAGATTGCCTGGAGAAGGAAATGGCAACCCACTCCAATATTCTTACCTGGAAAATTCCATGTACTGAGGACCCAAGTAGGCTACAGTCCATGGGGTCGCATAGAGTTGGACATGACTGAGCATGTCACATGGTATAAATAGCACTAGGGGCTGAATTTTCCCATTCCCCTGGAAGGAATGCATCTTGATTTAGAATCTGAATGAAAGATACACTTTAGATGATAGTGAATAAGGCTGAAGAAATGAGACCAATCGAATGAACTAAAAGTAACATGGCAGAAATAAGCAAGTTATGTTTTGGGACCTAAAAGTGACCATTCTTCCTAGAATGGTGAATATATTGTAGGCAGTAACAACGGAGAGAGTCGGAAAGATCACTGGAGAATTAGAACACTGAATTTCGAGTTTATAGATATAAGCTTTGGGGAAAAGATCATTGTGTTTTAGAAAGATTGTTTACATAGCTGAGCCAGATGAATTACAGGAAAAGGTATTCTTTAAGTAAATTGTATTTGAGAATGAATGCTTTAACTTTTACTAAACATTCATAAAGTCTTCCCTGGTGGCTCAGATAAGAATCTGCCTGCAATGTGGGAGACCTTGGTTTGATCCCTGGGTTGGGAAGATCTGCTGGAGAAGGGCATGGCAACTCACTCCAGTATTCTTGCCTGGAGAATCCCCATGGACTAATTTTTCTTCATTTTAGAAAGATAGATATTTATGTTTATATTTATTTTTCCAAAAATTATGGAAATAAAACTTTTAATTTTTTTCATATGTCTTGAGCAAAAGAGTGAGATGTACAAAGCTAGCCAATACCAAGCAAGTGAAACACACCAAAAGGAACTGTCAGTATACAATAAGTTATTGCTTATAGAATCTGGAACTGCATCACCTTAGGTCAAACAATGAACAAGGAGGGAACACAGCTGCACCCATCAGAAGACAATTGGATTAATGATTTACTGAGCATGGCCCTGTCCACTAGAGCAAGACCCATTTTTTCCCACATCCAGTCCCTCTCATCAGTTGATGGTTTTGAACTGTGGTGTTGGAGAAGACTCTTGTGAGTCCCTTGGACTACAAAGAGATCCAACCAGTCCATCCTAAAGGACATCAGCCCTGGGTGTTCATTGGTAGGACTGATGTTGAAGCTGAAACTCCAATACTTCGGCCACCTGATGTGAAGAGCTGACTCATTTCCTCATAGGAAAGATTGAGGGCAGGAGAAGGGGATGACAGAGGATGAGATGGTTGGATGGCATCACTGACTCAATGGACATGGGTTTGGGTGGACTCTGGGGGTTGGTGATGGACAGGGAGGCCTGGCATGCTGCAGTTCATGGGGTTGCAAAGAGTTGGACATGACTGAGCAAATGAACTGAACTGAACTGAAGCCCCCACCATCAGGAAGCTTGCATAAGACACTTATTCTCATCCATCACAGGGCAAACAGAAGAAGCAAGAACTACAATCCCACAGCCTCCAGAATGAAAATCACAATCACAGTAAGCTAACCAAAATGATCACATGGATTACAGCCTTGTCGTGGCAAAGGGGCTTGCATAACTCAATGAAGTTATGAGCAATGCCATGCAGGGCCACTCAGGGTGGAGGGGGTCATGATGGAGAGTTCTGACAAAACATGATCCAATGGAGAAGAGAGTAGCAAACCACTCCAGTATTCTTGCTTTGAGAACCCCAAACATTAAGCAAAGCCAGATGAAACTGCCATTTCAAAAATACATATTAATTTATTTGACTGCACCAGGTCTAGTTGAAGCATGTGGGATTTTTAGTTGCAGCATGTGTAATCTAATTCCTTGGCCGGGGATCAAACCCAGGACCACAGCACTGGGAGCATGGAATCTTAGCCACTGGACAACCAGGGAAGTCCCAAAATGTCATTTTTGTACATACAAGAATCTAAGATCAATAATTCCTTATAGTGGAACTTATAGGTTGAATCTTGATTTTGTGAAAACTATTAGTAAGTGTTGGTTGATTCCTTTATTCAGCAAGATTTGTCAGAGGTCTCTGTGATTCATGCCACCTCTGAACTTTGAGGGAGAGAAGTGGTGAGCACAATAATAGTCACCTTAATTTTTTATTGTTACACTTATAAAGAAACTAAACAGCAATCTATCTGGGAGATTTAATTAAATTAGTGTGTACACCTGTGGTGGATTCATGTCGATGTATGGCAATGCCAATAGCGTATTGTAAAGTAAAATTAAAAAAAAAAATAAAAATTAAATTAAATCTGTCTCTTATACACATCTAGATGTGTATAAGAGACAGCATCAGTCCTTCCAATGAACA
>SJYV01006996.1:912924-972468 GCA_006410875.1 Neotragus pygmaeus
GTATTGTAAAGTAAAATTAAAAAAAAAAATAAAAATTAAATTAAATTAAAAAAAAAAGCAATGAGCCAAAGTTAGAGGTCTTTGAGGATGTCTGGGTGACAAACACCCAGTCTTTTGACTTCTGGGGCATCCTTGCCTCTGGTTAGCTGACTGTCAAAGCTGATGATCAACAACATGAACTACATTCTCTGGATTCTTGCCAGAGATGGTAGCTGTGAGCTGCATTGTCAACTTCTGTCAAAATCTGAATTTGTAACTGAGAAGATTTGATAGATGTCAACCCTTCCAGAATTAATCTATAAATTCCAATTAATATTTAAATGTGTTTGTGTTTTAACTTACTATGGTTCTGTACTGTATAAATATACAAAAGAGCTAGAAATGCTTGGAAAAGGGACTTGTACTCCCAGATATTCAAAAGTAGTTTTAAATTATAGTAAGTATAAAAGCATGGTATTAGAGCAAAAGAGGACAGATCACTGAAACAGAATAGAAACCTGGAAACAGAAATATATGGAAGTATTAAAAACATGGTCTTTTCAAATTGGTGGGGAAAGAAGTGACCATTCCACAGATTTTGTTAGGACACTGCCTCGTATCACCTACAAAATAAATTCCTCAGATGAGATAAATAATTATTTCAAGCATATTTTCTGATCATAATGTAGTAGGATTAGATGTCAACCATCTAATAATTTTATAGTTTTCTTTAAAAAAAACTATTAAAAATACAAACTAAACAACATGCTTATGAATAACCAACAGATTACAGAAGAAATCAAAAAGGAAATCAAGATATGCATAGAAACAAATGAAAATGAAAACACGACAACCCAAAACCTAGGGATTCAGTAAAAGCAGTGCTAAGAGGGAGGTTCATAGCAATACAAGCCTACCTCAAGAAACAAGAGAAACATCAAATAAACAACGTAACTTTATACCTAAAGCATCTAGAAAAAGAAGAAAAGAAGAACCCCAAAGTTAGTAGAAGGAAAGACATCATAAAAATCAAGCAGAAATAAATGAAAAATAAATGAAGGGGACTATAGCAAAAATCAACAAAAGTAAAAGCTGGTTCTTTGAGAAGATAAATAAAATTGACAAACCATTAGCCAGACTCAACAATTAAAAAAAAGAAGAAGAATCAAATCAATAAAATTAGAAATGAAAATGGAGAAATCACAACAGACAATACAGAAATACAAAAGAACATAAGAGACTACTATGAGCAATTATATGCCAAAAAAATGGACAATTTGAAAGAAATAGACAAATTCTTAGAAAAACATAACCTTCCAAAACTGAACCAGGAAGAAATAAAAAATCTTAACAGACCCATCACAAGCACAGAAATCACAGCTGTAATCAAAAATCTTCCAAGAAACAAAAACCCAGGACCAGATGGCTTCACAGGTGAATTTTACCAAAAATTTAGCGATGAGCTAACACTTATCCTACTCAAACTCTTCCAGAAAATTTCAGAGGAAGGTAAACTCCCAAATCCATTCTATGAGGCCACAATTACCCTAATACCAAGATGAAAGATGCCACAAAAAAGAAAACTACAAGCCAATATCACTGATGAACATAGAAGCAAAAATCCTCAACAAAATTCAAGTGAACAGAATCCAAAAACATATTAAAAAGATCATACATCATGACCAAGTGGGCTTTACCCCAAGGATGCAAGGATTCTTCAATATTTACAAATCAATCTATGTTATACACCATATTAACAAATTGAAAGATAAAAACCAATAGATACAGAGAAAGCCTTTGACAAAATTCAACACTCATTTGTGATAAAAACTCTCCAGAAAGCAGGAGTAGAAGGAACATATCTCAACATAATAAAAGCCATATATGACAAACCCACAGCAAACATTTTCCTCAATGGCGAAAAATTGAAAGCACGTCTTCTAAAATCAGGAACAAGATAAGGGTGCCCATTCTCACCACAACTATTCAACATAGTTTTGGAAGTCTTAGCCACAGCAGTCAGAGAAGAAAAAGAAATAAAAGGGATCCATGTTGGAAAAGGAGAAGTAAAACTCACTGTTTGCAGATGACATGATGCTCTACATAGAAAACCATAAAGACGCCACCAGAAAATTACTAGAGCTAATCAATGAATATAGTAAAAGTGCAGGATATACAATTAATACACAGAAATCCCTTTCATTACTATATAGTAACAATGAAAAAACAGAAAGATAAATTAAGGAAAAATCCCATTCATTATTGCAATGAAAAGAATAAAATATTTAGGAATAAATTTACCAAAAGAAATTAAAATCTATATATAGAAAACTATAAAATATTGATGAAAGAAATGAAAAATGACACAAATAGATGGAGAAATATACCATGTTCGTTGACTGGAAGAATCAATACATTGAAAATGAGTATACTACCTAAAGCATCTATAGATTCAAAGCAATCCCTATCAAGAAACCAATGGTATTTTTCACAGAACTAGAACAAATAATTTCACAATTTGTATGGAAACACAAAACCCCCTAATAGCCAAAGCAATCTTGAGAAAGAAGAATGGAACTGAAGGAATCAACCTACTTGACTTCAGACCATACTACAAAGCTACAGTCCTCAGTACAGTATGGTACTGGCACAAAGACTGACGTATAGATCAATGGAACAAAATAGAAAGCCCAGAGATAAATCTACACATTTTATCTTTGACAAAGGAGGCAAAATACAAAATGGAGAAAAGACAATTTCTTTAAAAAGTGGTGCTGGGAAAACTGGTCAACCACTTGTAAAAGAATGAAACTAAAACACTAACACCATACACAAAAATAAACTCAAAATGGATTAAAGATATAAATGTAATATCAGAAACTATAAAACTGAGAGGAAAACATAAGCAGAACTGCTGCTGCTGCTGCTAAGTCGCTTCAGTCGTGTCCGACTCTGTGCGACCCCATAGACGGCAGCCCGCCAGGCTCCCCCATCCCTGGGATTCTCCAGGCAAGAATACTGGGGTGGGTTGCCATTTCCTTCTCCAATGCATGAAAGTGAAAAGTCAAAGTGAAGTTGCTCAGTCATGTCCGACTCTTCACGACCCCATGGACTGCAGCCTACCAGGCTCCTCTGTCCATGGGACCTTCCAGCAAGAGTACTGGAGTGGGGTGCCATTGCCTTCTCCAATAAGCAGAACACTCTGACATAAATCACAGAAAGATCCTCTATGACCCACCTTCCAGAGTAATGGAAATAAAACCAAAAATAAACAAATGGGGCCTAATTAAACTTAAAAGCAAACTATAAGCAAGGTGAAAAGGTAGCTTTCAGAATGGGAGCAAATAATAGCAAATAAAAGAACTGACAAAGAATTAATCTCCAAAATATACAAGCAGCTCCTGCAGCTCAACACCAGGAAAATAAATGACCCAGTTAAAAAGTGGGCCAAAGAATTAAACAGACATTTCTCCAAAGAAGACATACAGATGGCTAACAAACACATGAAAAGATGCTCAACATCACTCATAACCAGAGAAATGCAAATCAAAACCACAATGAGGTACCATTTCACTCTGTTCAGAATAGCTGCCATCAAAAAGTCTATAAACAACAAATGCTGGAGAGGGTGTGGAGAAAAGGGAACCCCTTTACACTGTTGGTGGGAAGGCAAACTAGTACAGCCATTATGGAGAACAGTGTGAAGAGTTCTTAAAAACCTGGAAATAGAACTGCCACACAACCCAGCAATCCCACTGCTGGGCATACACACCAAGGAAAGCAGAATTGAAAGAGACACGTGTACCCCAATGTTCATTGCAGCATTGTTCACAATAGCTAGGACATGGAAGCAGCCTAGATGTCCATTGGCAGACGAATAGATAAGAAAGTTGTGGTACACATACACATGGAATATTACTCAGCTATAAAAAGAACACATTTGAGTCCATTCTAATGAGGTGGATGAAACTGGAACCTATTATACAGAGTGAAGTAAGTCAGAAAGAGAAACACCAATACAGTATATTAATGCATATATATGGAATTTAGAAAGATGGTAATGATGACCTGATATTCAAGACAAAAAAAGAAACTCAGATGTAAAGGACAGACTTTTGGACTCTGTGGGAGGAGAGGGTGGGATGATTTGAGAAAAGAGCAATCAAATATGTATATTACCATATGTAAAATAGATGACCAGTTCAAGTTCAATGCATGAAGCAGGGCACTCAGAGCTGTGCTCTGGGACAACCCAGAGGGATGGGGTGGGGAGAGAGTTGGGAGGGGAGTTCAGGAAGAGAGGACACATGTACACCCATGGCTGGTTCATGTCGATGTATGGCAAAACCCACCACAATATTGCAAAGTAATTAGCCTCCAATTAAAATAAATGAATAAATTCTTCAAAAATAAGAAAAAAGAAAAAATTTTAAGTTAACAGAAAACTAAATTAAAGAATTAAATGAATTTAAAGTAAGAATGTACAAGAAAAATAAGAATCATCTCAGTTCAATTAAGTTCAGTCACTCATTCGTGTCCGACTCCTTGAGACCCCATGAACCACAGCACGCCAGGCCTCCCTGTCCATCACCAACTCCCAGAGTCCACCCAAATCATGTCCATTGAGTCGGTGATGCCAGCCAACCATCTCATCCTCTGTCGTCCCCTTCTCCTCCTGCCCTCAGTCCNATTGTTCACAATAGCTAGGACATGGAAGCAGCCTAGATGTCCATTGGCAGACGAATAGATAAGAAAGTTGTGGTACACATACACATGGAATATTACTCAGCTATAAAAAGAACACATTTGAGTCCATTCTAATGAGGTGGATGAAACTGGAACCTATTATACAGAATGAAGTAAGTCAGAAAGAGAAACACCAATACAGTATATTAATGCATATATATGGAATTTAGAAAGATGGTAATGATGACCTGATATTCAAGACAAAAAAAGAAACTCAGATGTAAAGGACAGACTTTTGGACTCTGTGGGAGGAGAGGGTGGGATGATTTGAGAAAAGAGCAATCAAATATGTATATTACCATATGTAAAATAGATGACCAGTTCAAGTTCAATGCATGAAGCAGGGCACTCAGAGCTGTGCTCTGGGACAACCCAGAGGGATGGGGTGGGGAGAGAGTTGGGAGGGGAGTTCAGGAAGAGAGGACACATGTACACCCATGGCTGGTTCATGTCGATGTATGGCAAAACCCACCACAATATTGCAAAGTAATTAGCCTCCAATTAAAATAAATGAATAAATTCTTCAAAAATAAGAAAAAAGAAAAAATTTTAAGTTAACAGAAAACTAAATTAAAGAATTAAATGAATTTAAAGTAAGAATGTACAAGAAAAATAAGAATCATCTCAGTTCAATTAAGTTCAGTCACTCATTCGTGTCCGACTCCTTGAGACCCCATGAACCACAGCACGCCAGGCCTCCCTGTCCATCACCAACTCCCAGAGTCCACCCAAATCATGTCCATTGAGTCGGTGATGCCAGCCAACCATCTCATCCTCTGTCGTCCCCTTCTCCTCCTGCCCTCAGTCCCTCCCAGTATCAGAGTCTTTTCCAAAGAGTCAACTCTTCACATCAGGTGTCTAAAGTACTGGAGTTTCAGCTTCAACATCAGTTCTTCCAGTGAACACCCAGGACTGATTTCCTTTAGAATAATCTATTTGACCACAAAAACTAAAATATGTAGACATACATATACCTTATATGAAGTTTTAAGTAATATAATAATATTTAAAACAATACAAAGATAAATACAGATAAATGTTACTAATACACATGAAAAATCTTCAAAATATTCTTGTACTTTGGCCCCAAAATAACATTTCTAAGAATTTGCCATAAGGATATTCACGGAATGTGCACAGAGTTGTTTACAAAGCAATAACTAGAATTGTAAAGAAATCAGGCAAACTAAATTTCAGCAATAGGAATTGACCAGTGAATTACGGTCTTTAAAGTTTAAAACAAAATACTATGTAGTGATGAACAACTGTGTTTTAGAGAAATAATTGTGAAATACATATAAGTGAAAATAGGTTTAAAATAGTATGATTCAATTTGTACAAAGAAAATAAAATTGGAACAACACACAAAGGTAACATAAAGACTGGGGGAATATATCTGAAGGTAAAAGTGATTCTCTCAGTTTGGTGGAATCAGTGCTTTTTCTTGTGTATTTTTGTGTTTCTTTTGATTTGCTGCTTTCAAAATTGTTTCCATTAAAGAATGTTATTGTTATTTTCAGGAAAGTTAAGGCTTTAAAAATAAAAGGAAAAAAGTGGTTATTTATAGATCATTGCTGGAGCAGCCTCAGTCCATCTGTTTTCACACCAGAAAATTAAAAGAGAGAGCACTGGACCAGATCCAACCTACTGAGGTAGTTTTAGTTCCTTTACTTTATTTTAAAAATGAATGATTTCACCTATAAATCTGGAATCTTGGCTTCTCTTGAAAAATTGGGAGTTCTCGCAACACTGAATTCATATTTCTGAACAGTAACTATTCAGGTCGATGCTGCTTCCTTGAAAGAAAAGTAAAGCAGTCTGAGATGTGTTGTAGAGTATAGGAAGCATTGAGCAACTTTGAAACAAGCTGGATTTTGGATAGCTAATGTCTGTTAACTCTGGAAAGGAGAAGGTTTTGAGAAGAGTGATAAATATCTATGTATACATGTATATGTATATGGCCTCCCCTCATGACAGGTAAAGAGATGCAGGAGACAGGGATTCCACCTCTGAGTGGAAAAGATCCCCTGGAGGAGGGCATGGCAACCCATTCCAGTATTCTTGCTTGAAAAATCCCATGGACAGAAGAGCCTGGTGGGCAATAGTCCATGGGGTCACAAAGAGTTGTCCACAAAGAAGCAATTGAGCATGGATACATGTATATACATATATTTGTGTGTATACAATAATTATCTTTGAATACACTTAGTTCTNCCATTCCAGTATTCTTGCTTGAAAAATCCCATGGACAGAAGAGCCTGGTGGGCAATAGTCCATGGGGTCACAAAGAGTTGTCCACAAAGAAGCAATTGAGCATGGATACATGTATATACATATATTTGTGTGTATACAATAATTATCTTTGAATACACTTAGTTCTTAACTAACATTTTGTTATGTCCTAAAAGAAATAATATCTATCAGAAAAACATTTGCCATGCTTAAGGCAGATATAATAATACGTATATTAGAATTTAGGTCTTAAAGTCAAGGACTCAAAGCTTTGTGAGTCAGAAAGCCCCAGTGTGTTGGGGCTTTCATTTTCCTGATGGTTCAGCAGTAAAGAATCTGCCTGCAATGCAGGAGCCACACGAGATGTGGGTCCAGCTCTTAGGGTTGGGAAGATCCCCTGGAGGAGGAAATGAAAACCCACTCCAGTATTCTTGCCTGGAGAATCCCATGGACAGAGGATTCTGGCAGGCTCCAGTCCATGAGGTCACAAAGAACTGGACATGACTGAAGTGACTTAGCACACACACCTGCATGAAGTAAAAGGTACATTTACTGATCATAGACACTGGCTTAGTTCAATTCTTATTACATTTCTCATCTCAATGTGTGTGCAATAGTACAGGTGAGAATTGTTTATTTTATAGCTCTCACTGGTGGCAAGAGCTGAGGCTATTAAAACATTGCAGTTATTAAACTGTTTCTTCAGAACCACTCATCTGTTAGAGCACATGACAATTGATTTCTGAAGCCTCCTAGAAGGCTTAGCTGGTAGAGCCAAGCTGAGCTCTTCCGATTTGTTATATTAAGTGCTGGTCTAGCTTTATGGGTCCCTTTTTAGAGGATCTTCTTAATGCCATGTCGCTGAAACCACAGGAGGGGGATGTGGGGACAAAATAGGCACAGGACTCTAGTTGTCCTACGAGATTTCTATAGGTGGAGTGACCAGTGGTCATGCTTCTTCCAGGTCTGGGTTTTTCCAAAGACAGGCTCTAATGTTCAAACTTTTTGTTGATACCAAGCTACTCTTCCTAAAATGTTGGCCAGAAAAGTAAACATGGTTCCAAGAGGTAATCTATGGTTGACGGGCTAGTCTGAGTGTGTGTACTTGAGATTGTGTGTGTGTGTGTTTGTGTGTTTGTGAGAGAGAGAATGAAAGCAAAACTAAGCAAGGAAGCAAGCCAGCCTAGAGTAAGGAGGAGAAGAAAAAATTATCAGTTTATCATTTGTTGTTCAGTTCCTAAGTCCTGTCCAACTCTTTGCAACCCCATGGGCTGCAGCACACCAGGCTTCCCTGTCCTTCATTATCTCCGAACTTACTCAAACTCATGTCCATTGAGTCTGTGATGCCATCCAACCATCTCATCCTCTATCATCCCCTTCTCCTGCTTCAATCCTTTCCAGCATCAGGGTCTTTTCTAGTGATTTGGCTCTTCACATCAGGTGGCCAAAGTATTGGAGCTTCAGCTTCAGCATCAGTCCTTTCAATGAATATTCAGATTATCATGAATGATAATGAATAAATGTTGTTACTGAGCCAAACTTGGGTCCACTGGCTCACTTAGAGTAAAGCCAGTCTTCTGACACTGGGGACCACACAAGGAGTTCAGGGTAGATACTTAGTACTCAGAAAGCCTGCACTCCCCATGGATTTCAAGATAGCGTTTTTTTAAAGGCCGAGTGAGAGAGGGGTGTCCCAGGATGTGTACTCAGCTCATGCACATTCTCAGATTGGCTGATGGTGCGGTAACGGGGCTGTGTAGCAGGGGTTAACATTATCAGTCCCTAGGTTCCAGGAAGCCTGGAGGCTACATGCTCATGGTTACCAAGTAGTTAACATCTTTCATTTGGGTTTTCACATCTCTGAAACAATGTGGGGAATGCGCATCAGATACTAACATGGAAGTAGTTCAGAGATGAGCTAGGGCAGAGACTATGGGGGAGGAGTTTGGATCAGGAAGGTCCCAGAGAGTCCTGCTCAGTAACAATAAGATAATTGTTCCAATACTGGATAAAATGACTGTCAGTTCAGTNACTAACATGGAAGTAGTTCAGAGATGAGCTAGGGCAGAGACTATGGGGGAGGAGTTTGGATCAGGAAGGTCCCAGAGAGTCCTGCTCAGTAACAATAAGATAATTGTTCCAATACTGGATAAAATGACTGTCAGTTCAGTTCATTTGCTCAGTTGTGTCTGACTCTGCGACCCCATGAACTGCAGCACGCCAGGCCTCCCTGTCCATCACCAACTCCCGGAGTTCACTCAAACTCACATCCAACGAGTCAGTGATGCCATCCAGCCATCTCATCCTCAGTCGTCCCCTTCTCCTCCTGCCCCCAATCCCTCCCAGCATCAGAGTCTTTTCCAATGAGTCAACTCTTCGCATGAGGTGGCCAAAGTACTGGAGTTTCAGCTTTAGCATTATTCCTTCCAAAGAACACCCAGGACTCATTTCCTTTAGAATGGACTGGTTGGATCTCCTTGCAGTCCAAGGGATTGTAGGAACATAATAAAGCATTCATGTCAGGCAGAGATAAGCAAATTTTTAAACTCACCTAGAGCAAGACATCCTGGAATATGAAGTCAAGTGCACCTTAGAAAGCATCACTATGAACAAAACTAGTGGAGGTGATGGAATTCCAGTGGAGCTCTTTCAAATCTTGAAAGATGATGCTGTGAAAGTGCTGCACTCAATATGCCAGCAAATTTGGAAAACTCAGCAGTGGCCACAGGACTGGAAAAGGTCAGTTTTTATTCCAATCCCAAAGAAAGGTAATGCCAAAGAATGNGGCAGGAGGAGAAGGGGACGACCGAGGATAAGATGGCTGGATGGCATCACTGACTCGATGGATGTGAGTTTGAATAAACCCTGGGAGTTGGTGATGGACAGGGAGGCCTGGCGTGCTGCGATTCATGGGGTCACAAAAAGTTGGACACAACTGAGTGGCTGAACTGAACTGAACTGAAACAAATTTTTAAAATTTGTTTCATGGTAAATTCATAAAACTCTCTACATTTCAATCTTGCCTCTTACCCGAGTCGGGTCTACCATTCTTTGATTGCATTTGAGAACAAATGTGGCACACCAGGATAAAGGTGAGAGTAGTTTGGAAGAAGAGGAAGGAACATAAATTGGATTCAGAAATTAGGTCTTTTCCAAGAGATTAAGATATGAAAACACAGTTGATATTCCTGAAGCCAAGCCCAAAACTAACTTGTCATTTCAAATTTCTTGGCACTTAGAATACAGCTTAAGAAATGCTTGCCTGGGCACTTGCTCCTCATCAGACTGTAAGGAGAGATGCCTGAGTGAATTAAGCCATCGGTCTGGTATTGGCTTAATCCTAGCTTCATTGACTACTAATCACATTACCCTTTTAATCCAATTGCCCAAATCCCCTGTTGCGTTATCCACTTGAGGTTGTTCTCTTTCTGGTACAGTTTTCCATCTGTTGCTGCAAGCATATTTGCAGTAATTCAGCACAGCATCAGCTTTCCAGGGGAAAGGTATTAGTGAAGCTGTCACCTGGTGGGGCCTAACAGGTAGACCAGGGGTGGAGAGGGATAAGAGGTGTTGCTGAGGGGTGTCTGACCGCTGCTGATTCCCTGCCTCTGTCTTAATTGAATTCAGAATTTAACTCAAGAAGTGTATTTCCCAACTTATCCAATATAAGAATCAACCGGGGTACTACATGAAGATATTGATTCCCAAACTTTTTCCAAAAGATTCTGGTTCAGGTGGCTTGGGTGAGTCCCTGAAATAAATATTTTGAATTATTTCCAGTGGTTCTTCTGATTAGCCAAGTTTGAGAAACAATTGAAATAGTCATCAAGATTTATTTCCAATTTATAGGGCCCCATTAAGTCAAAGTTTATAAACTTTGTTTTTAAATGTTATAAACCTTTGTGACATGTCATTGGGTTTCCCTGGTGGCTCAACGGTAAAGAATCTGCCTGCAGTTCAGGAGACACGGGTTTGATCCCTGGGTTGGGAAGATCCCCTGGAGAAAGAAATGGCAACCCAATCCAGTATTCTTGCTTGGAAAATCACATGGACAGAAGAGCCTGGTGGGGTAAGGTTCACTGGGTCACAAAAGTGTTGGACATGACTTAGCCGCTAAACAACAACAACATGTCATTAGGCATAAATTATACTGTTGAGAAACTTTTTAGCAATTTATCAGGTAAATATCACTGGAATTAACATAGTACTATTATATTGAAAAGGATTTTTCATAAAACTTAAGAATGTAAAATAAATGTGGTAACCTGATTTTTGTCAACATTTTTATTGTGGTTAAATATATGTATATAGCATAAAATTTACCATCTTAACCCTTTTTGTGTGCAATTCAGTAGCAGTTACTAAGTTCAGATTGAATGGAAACATCACTATGAACTGTTTTACCATCTGAAACTGAAACTCTCTACCTGTTAAATAATAACTCTTATCCTTCACCCTGATAACCACCGTTATACATTCTGTCTCTATGAATCTGACTCATTCCTTGATATATGTGGAATCAGAATATTCTTCCTCATATATTCTGTCTTATTTCACTTAGTATAATCCTTTCCACATTGTGGTATCCTTCCTTTTTAAGGCTAGATAATATTTCATTGTTTATGTCACAATCTATCCTTTCATCTATTGATCAATGTTGGGTTGTTTCCCCTCATTTTACAGCATTTTGTGTATAATGCTGATTTGAACATGGTTGTGCAAATATTGTTCAAGTCCTGGTTTCAGTAACCTGATTTTCATGGTTATAATCATTCAACATACCCTGACTTCTTCCTATACCACTAGCAGATGTGGAGACTTTACATGGATCTTTTAGATCTGGCAAAATCCCTCTCTTATCCTAGATGGAGAAAAAGGGGTTTCAGAAATGCTAAGTGACTTGCCCAAGGATGCACAGCTGTTTGAATGAGGATGCACTTTTTATCAGGTCCAGTAAGGCAGATAAAATGAGTTCTGTTTAATGAGACTAACCTGTAAGTCACTTTCATCCTAATAAAGTTAGGAAGACCTTGTATGGTGACGACTGTCTTCATTTTTGTATTCCCTGTGCTGATCACTAACAATACATTGTAGGACCTCAAAGCTTTTCAAGAAAAATCCATAGATACACTAATAATCACTGTGTAAATATGCTTTGAAGGAAAAGACATATAGTTTGTAAATACAGGGCAGATATCTATTTTAACCCAGAGTTACCCAACTGCAGTGTCTGAACACACTGGTTGCCTCCAATCTATTGACAGGTGGTTAGAACTGATATCTCTTTGCTATAAATAGAACTTCTTCCAAATGTACAGAGGTTTCAGATAGTTTATGCATTAAACCCTCTTCTCACTTTAAAAAAAATATTTTTTCTCCATATGCCATGATATGGAAAAGTTTGAAAAGCAGAGTCAGGCTAGCAATATTGAGCTTGGAAGAAACAGGAAGAGATGGATATAGGAATGTTTCAATCATTACCTTTGACTACATGTTAGTCTCTAGGCGGGCTATGCCCAGCTTCTACACCAGTCCAATTAAACGAGAATTTCTGGAGCAAGGATCATAGGCAGTAGCATTTTCTAAAGCTTTTCCAAGAGATTGTGATGTGCATCAGAGCTAAGAACTGATGGTATAAAGTGAGGCAGAGGGAATAAACTTCCAGAAACAAAAAAGACTTTGCCGTGGAAACACTTCTCTCACTCTTTTTTTTTTTTTTTGGCCATGTTGCATGGCATATGGGATCTTAGTTCCCTGACCAGGGATTGAACCTGCCCCTTTTCACACACTCCCATCCCCTCACAATCCCGCACATCCACTGGCCCACATTGGTAGCACAGAGTCTCAACCACTGGACCACCAGGTAAGTCCTATGGAAACACTTTTGTTGAGCCTCTTCTTGAATTGTAGCCATCAACTCAAGGCTGTATATTGTCAACCTTCTTATTTAACTTATATGCAGGATACATCATGCAAAATGCTGGGCTAAATGAAGCACAAGCTGGAATCAAGATTGCCAGGAGAAACATTAATAACCTCAGATATGCAGATGACACCACCCTTATGGCAGAAATCGAAGAAGAACTAAAGAGCCTCTTGATGAGAGTGAAAGAAGAAAGTGAAAAAGTTGGCTTAAAAATCAACATTTAGAAAACTAAGATCGTGGCATCTGGTCCCATCACTTCATGGGAAATAGATGGGGAAACAGTGGAAACAGTGAGAGACTTTATTTTCTTGGGCTCCAAAATCATGGCAGATGGTGACTGCAGCCATGAAATTAAAAAACTCTTGCTCCTTGGAAAAAAAGCTATGACCAACCGAAACAGCATATTAAAAAGCAGAGATATTACTCTGCTGACAAAGTTCTGTCTAGTCAAAGCCATTGTTTTTCCAGTAATTATGTATGGATGTAAGAGTTGGACTATAAAGAAAGCTGAGCACCAAAGAATTGATGCTTTTGAACTGTGGTGTTGGAGAAGACTCTTGAGAGTCCCTTGAATTGCAAGGAGATTCAACCAGTTCATCCTAAAAGAAGTCAGTGCTGAATATTCATTGGAAGGTCTGATGCTGAAGCTGAAATTCCAATACTTTGGCTACCTGATGCGAAGAACTGACTCATTGTGAAAGACCCAAGGTAGGAGGAGAAGGAGATGACAGAGGATGAGATGATTGGATAGCATCATCGACTGGATGGACATGAGTTTGAGTAAGCTCCCAGAGTTGGTGATAGACAGGGAGGCCTGGCATGCTACAGTCTATGGGGTCACAAAGAGTCGGACATGACTGAATATCTGAACTGAACTAAACTGAACTGATTATATCTTATTATGCTTTTATGTTGCTATTATTACACTCATCATATAGAAATAATATTGTTTGATAATGGTCCATGAGGTCACAAAGAATCAGACATATCTTAGCCACTGAACAACAATGGACCTAGGTTTTCCCCATGGTAGGTTTTTTGATGATAAGGACTATGTCTTGTCCAGCTTGTAGTTCTAGCATTTACTATGTGTGGCACAGAGCAAGCCATCAAATAATGATGAATAATAAACTGCATTGCTCCTTTTGAGCAAATTCATAGCTAGCAAACTGAGTAGCTAGCAAAAGACAGAGCTAGTAAAATGAAGAGATCCCTGTGAGTCAATGACCTGCATAGCTAGCACAAGAGATACTCAAAGAAAAAGTCAGAAAACTCCCCTGTAGTGTCAGTTTTAATGATTATTAAACAGATTTAACTGCAGACTCTGATATAGGCACATTTCATGGCTGGAGAAATTTTTTACTCTAGTCATAATTCATAAGACAAGTATCTGCTCATACAGACATTATCAAATGTTTGATAATAAGTTGTGTCTGTTTAGCAACTAAAGTTTAAAATAAAGAATTACTCCGTTATATTATATCTTGTTCAGGCAGTCAAAGCTGTGAGGCAGAATAGTGTTGATTAAATTACTGAAGAGAGCAGATTTCTTTCAACCAAGTTCCCTAAAGAGTTCCTAAGAACCTAAACCCTGAAGCTATTCGTTTCATCTTGTTAGAAGAATGGTATGATATTGGAACTCTTTGCACTTAGAGCATTAATGTCAAACCCAAAGGACTTTTTGGTGGGAAGTTTGGGCAGGCTGGGCCCAGGCAGGGACAGGAGGACAGAGGACTGTCTGAGCTGTTCCAGTTCACCCAGGACCAGGGGTCTGCTATGCTCATAGCTATGGTAGAGGTTTGTTCACCTCTCATATGCGCAACCCCAGAACCCTTCCTGTTCAGCTGGAGGATGGCTCCTCGACAAATGTTGGTTGAATAAGTTGAATGAACAAACAAATTTGGTCCTTGTTGCCTGCATGTTAAATCCCGTCAGTCATGCCCAATTATGTGCCCACCAGGCTCCTCTGCCCATGGGATTCTCCAGGCAAGAACCCACTGGAGTGGGTTGCTGTGCTTTCCTCCAGGGGATCTTCCTGACCCAGGGATCAAACTCTCATCTCCTACGTCTCCCACATTGGCAGGCAGATTCTTTACCACTAGTGTCACTTGGGAAAGCCAGTCCTGCTTAAAGAAGTCTTACTAACATCTTGTGATCAAAATATAGAAATATGGGTTGGGTGCCAAGATAATAAGAAATTTTTAAAAGGTGTGAATAATCATATCTAAAAAGTTCTGATAAGGCAAAATCGAACCTGGGGGGAAAGATCTTCAGTGTCTGTTGCCTCAGTTCAGCCTCTTGTCACATTCTATTTAAAAGCATTATCAATGCTTTAGAAAAGAAAACAAAGATTTTGCAGACCTTGACAATTGTGTGTATACGTGTACCTTTTAAAATTTATGGCTATAAAGATAACATTATCATTATAAAGATATATAGTATAATATGTGTATATGTTTTAATATAGTATAGTGTATATAATTATACTATAATGTATATGTTTTAATATAGTAAAGACTATAGTACACAGTTTTAGTTTTTATTATTTTTATTTATCCTGATATTAAAAATTTTTTGCACTTTATTCAATTAGAATAGAAGAGAAAATGGACAGTAACCTCTTTAACACTGATTTCAGAAATATTTTTCATGTGTCTCTATTGGCTAGGGAAATAGCAGCAAAAATAAATGGGACTACATGAAATTAGAAAGCTTTTGCACACAAAAGGTAGCCACCAACAAAATGAAAAGGTAATCTACTACAGAATGGGAGAATATATTTGTAAATCATATATCTGATAAGGGATTGATATCCAAAATATATAGAGAACTCATACAACTCAATATAGCATGAATAAATGGGCAGAAAACCTGAATAAACTTTTTTCCAAAGAAAACATGCAGATGACCAACTGACACATGAAAACATGCTTGGTATCACTAGTCATCAGACAAATGCAAGTCAAAATCATAATGAGATACCACATCACACCAGTCAGGATGGCTGTTATCAAAAACGCAACAGAGAGCAAGCGCTGGAGAGGATGTGGATAAAAGGACACTGTTGGTGGAAATGTGAATTTTCCTTGGAAAAGACCCTGACACTGGGAAAGACTGAAGGCAGGAGAGGGGATGACAGAGGATGAGACGGTTGGATGGCATCACTGACTCAATGGACATGAGTTTAAATAGACTCCGGGAGTTGGTGATGGACAGGGAGGCCTGGCGTGCTACAGTCCATGGGGTTGCAAAGAGTTAGACATGACTGATGACTGAACTGAACAGAACTATGGAAAACAGTATGGTGTTTCCTCAGAAAACTAAAAATAGAACTACCATACAATCCAGGAATTCCACTTCTGGGTATTTATCCAAAGAAAAGGAAAGCACTAATTCTGTGAGATAGATGTACCCTTATGTTCATTACAGTATTATTTACAATAGCCAAGATGTGGAAGTTACCTAAGTGTCCATCGATAGATGAAAGGATATAAACAAGAAGTGGGGTGTGTGTGTATGTGTGTATGTATGTATATATATATGGACTGCAGCCCATCAGTCTTCACTGTCCAATGGGATTCTCCAGGCAAGAATACTGGAGTGGGTTGCCATGCCCTTCTCCAGGGGATCTTCCTCACCCAGGGATAGAACCAGGGTCTTCTGAATTGCAGGCAGATTCTTTACCACCTGAGCCACCAGGAAAGTCCATATACATAAATACACACACAATAGAATATTGCTCAGTCACAAAAAAGAAGGAAATCTTGTCATTAACAGCAACATGGTTGGACCTGAAGGGTATTATACTATGTGAGATAAGTCAGAAAGAGAAAAACAAGTACTGTGTGTCTTCCCTTATACATGGAATGTAAAAAACAAAACAAATGAACAAATAAAACAAACGGCTCATAGATACAGATAACAACCTGATGGTTGCTGCAAGAGATGGGCAGGGGACAGACAAAATAGGTGAAGGGGATTAAGAGGTACAAACTTCCAGCTACAAGAGAAATAAATCACATGGATGTAATGTACACATTACATCATGTGAAACAGTACATCATGAGAAATGCCAAGCTGGATGATTCACAAGCTGGAATCAAGATTGCTGAGAGAAGTATTAATAATCTCAGAAGTGCAGATTATACTGCCTTAATGGCAGAAAGTGAAGAGGAACTAAAGAACCTCTTGACAAATGTAAAAGAGGACAGTGAAAAAGCTGGCTTAAAACTCAACATTCAAAAACTAAGATCACAACATCTGGCCCCATCACTTCATGGCAAATAGATGGGGAAACAGTGGAAACAGTGGCAGACTATTTTCTTGGGTTCCTAAATCACTGCAGATAGTGACTGCAGCCATGAAATTAAAAGATGCTTGCTTCTTGGAAGAAAAGCTATGGCAATCCTGGACAGTGTATTAAAAATCAGAGAAATCACTTTGCTGACAAAGGCTCATATAATCAAGGCTATGGTTTTTCCAGTAGTCATGTACAGATATCAGAGCTGGACCATAAAGAAAGCTGAGTACTGAAGAATTGAAGCTTTTGAACTGTGGTGTTGGATAAGACTTTTGAGAGTCCCTTGGACAGCAAGGAGATCAAACCAGTCCATCCTAAAGGAAATCAGTCCTGAATATTCATTGGAAGTGCTGATGTTAAAGCTGAAGTTCCAATACTTTGGCTACCTGATGTGAAGAGCCAACTCATTGGAAAAGACCCTAATGCTGGGAAAGACTGAAGGCCGGAGGAGAAGGGGATGGCTGAGGATGAAATTGTTGGATGACATCACTGACTCAATGGACATGAGTTTGAGCAAACTCAGGGAGATGGTGAAGGACAGGGAAGCCTAGCATGCTACAGTCCATGAGATTGCAAAGAGTCGGACATGACAGCAGCTGAACAACGATGTACACGTAGGAATATTTAAAACTTTTTGTGGTGGCTGATAGTAACATTTTATAATGCATAAAACTATCAAATCAATTAGGGGAAATTGACACATAGCATTAATTTTTATTTTATTACCTGTGATTTTGATAATGGTGTGGAGGAGCTATTTCCTTAGTGGGCCAGCTTTGTGTATGAAAAGCTGGGATATCTTCCAAGCTATTTAACAGAAGAATTAGCTAGCGGGAGAAAGAGCATTTCCACCAGTGTGGCACTGGTCTTGGGTCATTCACTGTGACATGAGCTGAACTTGTGCTGTTTCTGATAAGCAAAGACAGGCCTGGCTGAAGGTTCAGAAGAACAGTGCAATGAGTTTGTCAGACCACAAGGTGTGAGGGCACAGTCCTTCATAAGACTGATCTCACTTAAGAACCAGCTATAAGTTCAGGGGATACCAGGGCCACCCCCACTTTGTAGACCAACTAGCTACACATTTTTAAGTTTCCACAACCACTTTAGGTCCCATAGTTCACTAGAAAGATTCACAGAACTCACTGAAAGTGTTCTATATATGATTACAGTTTTATTAAGACAAAGAGATTCACATTAGAAGCAGCCCAAAGAAGAGACACATAGGGCTCTGTCTGTGTATGTACTCCATCACTCAGTTGTACCCAACTATTTGCGACCCCATGGGCCATAGTCTGCCAAGCTCCCCTGAACATGGGATTCTCCAGGCAAGCATACTGGAGTGGTACCTGTTTTGAAGTGCCATTTCCTTCTCCAGAGAATATTTCCAATTCAGGGTTTGAACCCAGGTCTTTTGCATCTCTTGCATTGGCAGGCAGATTCTTCACCACTGAGGCACCTAGGAAGCCCAGGCACAGTCTGAGAGTGTTCCAGATGCACAGCTTCCATCAACCTCAGAACCTAGTCCCTACCCAGTATTGAAGTGTGACAATACTCACAGTGTTCCTGACCAGGGAAGTTCACTGGATCTTTGTTGTCAAGTGTTATTGAGGGTTCATTATATAGGCAAGCTTGATTGAGTCCCAGCAAAGACACGCCTATCACTTGGCAAACTCCAAGGGTTAAAAGTTAACTAACTTCCAGGGACAAAGCCAGCCAAGTCCTTTACAACACTGACAATAATTCGACTGACGTTCAGTGAGTCCAGGGGGTCCATAATCACTAGGAGATAGAGCATAATGTGTGGACCCAGGGCCCACCTCCCTTTTCACTCTGAAAGCTTTTGATTTCAAAGACTAAAGTGGAAATAACAGGAGAACTCTATCCCAGTTCACAGAGGACTACAGCTACGAGACCCTTCATAAACTCCTGAAAACAAACTAAGCTTGCCACATGGCTGAGCTGACCCAAACACAGGCCTGGGGAGATGTTGAGAACCTTCTTTATATTCTACAACCTAACTTGCCCTTGAAGTTCCCTGAATCCAAGTGAGAAAACAGGCAAGTGAGGAACAGAAGAGACAGGAGGCAAAATAGACACCTTTCCTTTCCTCTGACCTCTTTCAAAGAAGCAAGCACTATCAAAAACACTAGCAACCAAACTCTGTCTATTGATACCTAAACTCCATTGGAGGCATTAGCTGAGTTCTTGGGGTGATTTACCTCCATATGTCTCCTGGGGATCATCCTTCCTGTGTGGGGCCAGGAGCCACGTCAGCACACAAATTATTCTTAGTCAGTTTTGGCCCAGCATGGGGATGGCCCAGGCTGGTTAGGAGTTTGGATCTGCACAGTGAAAACTGGTAGGGGTAAAAAAAAAAAACAACTGTCACCAAATGGATTTCTCAACTTGTATGAAGTCCCTTGTTATTCAACAACCTTAACACTCTGATTTGTTAATGATCACTCACACTGTAAATTTCAAGCTCAAAATGGGAAGAATTTGATTTAATGTTTGGATTAACAAAAGCCTCACACTGTCCTCCCAGCCATTTAATGATGTATATGAAGAGCAAATGAGGTCATCAAGGATTCCAACTTGAATGGAAAAATAAAAGTCAAACATTTGCTTGAGTTTCTATTCAGCAGGGATTTTTTTTGGATCAAATCACTTTATAAAGCAAGATTGGCTGAAGGTGACATTTGGCCTTGGATGAAGGTTTTCCTTTTTAATCAAAATCCTAAAGTAAAATCGCTTGATTTCTATTACAATGAAAACTGACTTGCTGAAGATTATTCTAGTGCTTTAAAAGTAAAAATCAACTTTATTTTATTTCTAAATTTATTTACTTTTTGGCTGTGCCGGCTCTCAGTTGTGGCACGTGGGATCTTTAGTTGCAGCATATGAACTCTAAGCTGTGGTTTGTGAGACCTATTATAGTTCCTTGACCAGGGATTGAACCCAAGCCCCCTGCATTGGGAGCACAGTCTTAGCCACTGGACCACTGTGAAAGTCCTCAACTTTACTTTAAAAATTTATTTTATAGAACATTACTCTCTAAGATATGCTAGTTGCTTTTGCAACTGAGACCAAATTGAAGTAAAAAGGGAAGTGAAAGTGAAAGTCTCGACCAACTCTTTGCAACCCCATGAACTATACAGTCCATGGAATTCTCCAGGCCAGAATACTGGAGTGGGTAGCCTTTCCCTTCTCCAGGAGATCTTCTCAACCCAGAAATCAAACCCAGGTCTCCCGTATTGCAGGCAGATTCTTTACCAGCTGAGCCACAAGGAAAACCCAAGAATACTGGAGTGGGTAACCTATCCCTTCTCCAGGGGATCTTCCTGACCCAGAAATCAAACCAGGGTCTCCTGCATTCTAGGCAGATTCTTTACCAACTGAGCTATGAGTGAAGCCCTTAGACCAAATTACTTCCTTTTAAAAAGTGACGTTTGCAAGTAAACTTTTCATACATTTCTATAACAAGACTACAAACCCTTTCATATTGTCATTCTAGGATAATTCTGTAGGTTTTTGGAACAAAGTTTTGTTGTTTAATTCCATTTAGATATACACACTGATATGCCCCTCAAAATGCCTAAATTCTTAGGGTCTCTTTGGGAAAGAAATCTTTCACTAGGGATTATAATTACATGAATTCTGAATCACAGTTAATCAAATAATGTTCCCTGATTACTAACAAATCTATATAATAAGCACTTAACATAAAATGACCCTTTTTTATTTTTAATACATACAAAATATAACAATATTTTTGATATAGAAATATGTTTGTGTGCATGCTTAGTCACTCAATTGTGTCTGATTCTTTGTAACCCAATGAACTGTAGCCTACCAGGCTCTGCTGTCCACAGAATTTTTCCAGGCAAAAAACACTGGCGGGTTGCCATTTCCGACTTCAGGGTATATATGCTTACTTATTTTAAAGATAAATAGTATAATAAATATAAATAAATCTATTTTCCCTTTCCTGGTCCCATCTACCAAATTCCTCTTCCTTAAAAATAATCTTGTTTATTCTATTCTATTCCTTTTTATTGTTTCTATGTGCAAATATAAGTAATGAAAATATATCTTGTGTTTCTCTATAGTTTCAGAAGCATTTTCTTATCCAAGCAGCTGGGCAGTGCACTGCGTGGATGTAGCATTGCTTCATCAGCCAGTGTTTTAGTGGTTCATCTGGGTTGTCTCCAAACTCCTGTGAACAGAAACAATGGTGCACATTGGTGTATGCCACTTTCTGTGAGTTCAGCCATTTATTGACTGCATTCCCCAGAGGATGCTTGCTGGATCAAAATTAAATGCACTTGTCATTTTGGTAGAAACTGCCAAATGCCTTTCATAGGATTTTATCTTTTTTTTTTTCATTCCTGTTAGCAATGTGGAAGAGTGTTCCTCACTCCTTTCCTTGCCATTGTGAGTTGCCAAACTATAGCATTTCTGTCGTTTTTATGTAGTGAGCTGAGGTTTAGTTTTTATTTCTCTTAAATGTAAAGTTGTTGGAAAAGGGCGTTTGCTATGACCAATGCATTCTCTTGGCAAAACTCTATTGTCTTTGCCCTGCTTCATTCCGTATTTCAAGGTCAAATATGCCTGTTACTCCAGGTGTTTCTTGACTTCCTGCTTTTGCATTCCAGTCCCCTATAATGAAAAGGACATCTTTTTTGGGTGTTAGTTCTAAAAGGTCTTGTAGGTCTTCAGAGAACCATCCAACTTCAGCTTCTTCAGCATTACTGGTTGGGGCATAGACTTGGATTACNCAAAGAATATAATCAGTCTGATGTTGGTGTTGACCATCTGGTGATGTCCATGTGTAGAGTCTTCTCTTGGCTGTTGGAAGAAGGTGTTTGCTATGACCAGTGAGTTCTCTTGGCAAAACTCTGTTAGTCTTTTCCCTGCTTCATTCCGTACTCCAAGGCCAAATTTGCCTGTTACTGCAGGTGTTTCTTGACTTCCTGCTTTTGCATTCCAATCCCCAATAATGAAAAGAACATCTTTTTGGGGTGTTAGTTCTAAAAGGTCTTGTAGGTCTTCATAGGACCATTCAACTTCAACTTCTTCAGCATTATTGGTTGGGGCATAGACTTGGATTACTGTGATATTGAATGGTTTGCCTTGGAAATGAACGGAGATCATTCTGTCATTTTTGAGACTGCATCCAAGTACTGCATTTTGGACTCTTTTGTTGACCGTGATGGCTACTCCATTTCTTATAAGGGATTCCTGCCCACAGTTGTAGATATAATGGTCATCTGCGTTAAATTCACCCATTCCAGTCCATTTTAGTTCACTGATTCCTAGAATGTCGATGTTCACTCTTGCCATCTCCTGTTTGACCACTTCCAATTTGCCTTGATTGGAGGCATTACTACATACCAAAAACAAAACAAAAAAAATGAAGGAACACAATAGTATATCAAGTTGGCAAACTACACAGAAGAGAAATAATTTTAAATGACTCTAAAATATCTTAATTTGGCTATATACCATCAGTGGATGGGCTGTAAGGACAAACAGAACCAGAAAAAATATAAAAAATTTTCAGTGATCATATCTTTGTGGTAGTATTGGTATTGAGACTGCTATGTGTATAGTAAATGGATAATTATGTTGATTCTAAAAAATAGAAATTTGGGTGCAGGGAAAATCAGATAAAAATACGAGACTGAAAAAGCTAAATACAGTCCTTCTATCTGTAAATTCAAACTTGACATTCTAATTTGAACTCATGATTTATTTTAAATATATAGGATCATATTGTGTGTGCTTAGTCGTTGAGTTGTGTCTGAGTATTTGTGACTCCCCATGGACTGTAGCCCACCAGGCTCCTCTGTCTATGGGTATTCTCCAGGGAAGAATATTGTACTGAGTTGTCATGCTCTCTTCCAGGGTATCTTCCCAACCCAGGAATCAAAACCAGGTCTCCTGCATTACAGGTAGGTTCTTTACCATCTGAGGCACCAGGGAAGCTTTTATACATTTATATATTATATTTACATATATGTTATATTTAGATATAATTTTGACCACTAAAAAGGCCTAGAAATATTGATCATCCCTAGAAGGCATATTTTATCTCTAAAATCTATTTCCAAAGGAATCAGTTTTCCTTGGTGAAATGACTGAGTCCCAGCCTAGGAGCATCAGTGTGAATAATACTTATACTGGATTGAATATGAAATACATTAAGTATATATAAACCATGAATTCATAATAGAGTAAAACAAAATTATGGGGTCAGTCACCTCTGGAAGATGCTTGATGAACAACTCATTATTTTGCTGAATCAGAACAGCAATGAAGTCAAGAGTCTTTCCTGTCTTTCTGGTATGACATGTATCTCAGGATAAGCACATAGTTAATGAGAAGTCCCATGTTATAAAAGTATTTGGATCAAACAAGAAGAAACTACTAGGTTATTTAGCATTTCTAGCTCTCTACTCCTTTTTCAACCATCCATCTATTACAGCCTGAGTGAGGTGCATTGCAATGATCTATTGCTAGTGTTTCTGGAAATGGCACCCCACTCCAGTCCTCTTTCCTGGAAAATCCCATGGATGGAGGAGCCTGGTAGGCTGCAGTCCACGAGGTCACTAAGAGTCGGACACAACTGAGCAACTTCACTTTCATGCACTGGAGAAGGAAATGGCAGCCCACTCCAGTGTTCTTACCTGGAGAATCCCAGGGATGGGAGAGCCTGGTGGGCTGTCGTCTATGGAGTCACACAGAGTCGAACACGACTGAAGCGACTTAGCAGCAGCAGCAGCACTGTTTCTGGATATTTTGTTTGTATCTTTTATGATTGTTAGCTCATAAATTTTTTTTTTTTTACTTTACAATACTCTATTGACTTTGCCATACATTGACATGAATCCACCACAGCTCATAAATATTTATAATACATTTAGTGTGAAGTACATCCTGCAGCATTATAAACTTTCCTTCATTAAAAAAAAATATTTTATGCCATATTTTCATCTTGCTGATATTAAGAGTCACAGATAACCTTTCTGTGTTAACATTCATCCGGTATACTTTTGTTCCCGCCCCCCCCCTGTTATTTTGAACCACTGTGAATCATTTTGTTTCAGGGGTCTTTAGTGTTCCAATCTGAAAATTTTAATTTGTGTGCCCCTTTGCCTTTATTAACATAACGTCACATCACAGCATTTCAAAATGTATTCAAATACTGCAATCAGTGACTCCAACCAGAGACCACCTAGTGTCAGGATCAAAGTCATACTGCAGGGAGCTGGATCCTCTCCAGTCTGTCTCCTAACCATCTTCATCTCTTCTTTTATCTAATATGCCTGATAGAAAATGTGCAGGAGCAAAAATCACAGTGCAGGAGTTGGGGGCCCACATTGTTAACAAGGGGAAATGTTAGATGTCAGAGGAGCAAACAGGAAAAGCACTGCTTGTCACCCAGGGCTGCCGGTCTTCCCCACTGCAGCTGGCTGCCACATGCTCAGCCTGTCCATTCCCTTGGTCCCAGTAGGGACTCAGTACAGAATAAGAAGCAAGGAAGATACTACAAACCTAGCAGTATTCCACACTGAAGAAATTAATGCTAACTCAATCAAGGGACAGAACTTCTCAACAATAAGCCAGCCTCTCCTTGAGTCCTGAGGGGTAGGAAGAGAAGGCTTTAGACAAAGGATCTGGGTTTCATTTATCAGCAGCTTGGCTAAGATACCTTCTAGAAATCTTAATGATGAATCCTGCTCTTATTCTTGGGGCATTGGGAAATTTGAAATTAATATTAGATGGCTATCAGGATAAAACTTGATTAAAACCATCTCTCAAAGGCAAACATATCATCATGTCCGTCTCACAGAGCATCTGATATAGGACTCAATATCAAGTTTTTAAAATAAGACTGTACAGAAGACTTCTGAAAAGACGAATGAAAGAAAATGTATCAATGAGCTAATTGCTCTGATGTGTGTCTTTCCAGACTTCCTTTTCCTTTCTTGGAAAACTTGGTAACACAGTTTGTGTGTGCATGTGTTGCTTCAGTCATTTCCAACTCTATGCGACCAAAAAGACTGTAGCCTGCCAGGCTTCTCTGTCCAAGGGATTCTCCAGGCAAGAATACTGGAGTGGAGTATTGCCATTTCCTTTTCCAGAAGATTTTCCTGACCCAGGGATTGAAACTGGGTCTCCTGCATTGCAGAAAGATTGTTTACCATCTGAGCCATCGTACTGTACTGTTACAATAAAGTAAGCTTGAAAAAGGAAAATGTTATTGAGAAAATCATAACAAAGAGAGAATATATTTACACTATGTATTTGTAGCTACTGAAAAAAAATCCACGTATAAGTGAATCCTTGCAGTTCAAAACTGTGTTGTTCAAGGGTCAACTACATTCAAGACAGTCACAGAAATAACATCATTTGTAGACACAGCTACATAAAACATTTGATACTTTCCAAAATTTTTCCCCTTCTGCTCTAAGCTGTCAAGAGGTCTACCAAGTGCCTTTACATTTGGTCCACCACAAAAGGAGTGGGAAGAGAGAAGGTAAGGAAAGGTTGAAGAAGCAGCCTTTATTTAGCCTTTACTAAATAAAAACGTCCCACCAATTGCATCTTTATTGAGACAGACCTCACAGGACAAGAAATTTACCCTTTTAAATGTATAACACAGTTGTTTGGGGTATATTCACATAGATGTGCAAACATCACAATTTAATTTAGAATATTTCAGTTCAGTTCAGTTCAGTCGCTCAGTCGTGTACAATTCTTTGTGACCGCATGAATCACAGCACGCCAGGCCTCCCTGTCCATCACCAACCCCTGGAGTTCACTCAGACTTACGTCCATCGAGTCAGTGATGCCACCCAACCATCTCATCCTCTGTCATCCCCTTCTCCTCCTGCCTTCACAGTCCACAGTTGGACTGTGAATAAAGCTAAGTGCTGAAGAATTGATGCTTTTGAACTGTGGTGTTGGAGAAGACTCTTGAGAGTTCCTTGGACTGCAAGGAGATCCAACCAATCCATCCTAATGGAGATCAGTCCTGGGTGTTCATTGGAAGGACTGATGCTGAAGCTGAAACTCCAATACTTTGGCCACCTCATGTGAAGAGTTGACTCATTGGAAAAAACTCTGATGCTGGGAGGGATTGGGGGCAGGAGGAGAAGGGGATGACAGAGGATGAGATGGCTGGATGGCATCACTGACTTGATGGACATGGGTTTGGGTGAACTCTGGGAGTTGGTGATAGACAGGGAGGCCTGGTGTGTTGCAGTTCATGGGGCCACAAAGAATCGGACATGACCGAGCGACTGAACTGAACTGAACTGAACTGATTCTCCCCCAGTCTCCTTCCATCCAGGCTGCCACAGACACTGAGCGAGCGGAGTTCCCTGTGCTATACGATAGGACCTTGCTGATAATTGATTTTAAATATAGCAGTGTGTACATGTTGATCCCAAACTCGCTAATTATCCCTTCCCCCTGTAGGAATGATGCTAAAGCTGAAACTCCAGTATTTTAGCCACCTCATGCAAAGAGTTGACTCATTGGAAAAGACTCTGACGCTGGGAGGGATTGGGGAAAGGAGGGGAAGGGGATGACTGAGGATGAGATGGCTGGATGGCATCACGGACTCAATGGACCTGAGACTGAGTGAACTCCGAGAGATGGTAATGAACAGGGAGGCCTGGCGTGCTGCGATTCATGGGGTCGCAAAGAGTTGGACACGACTGAGCAACTGAACTGAACTGAACCTGTTCTTCCCCCCTCTGCCTGCAACCATAAATTTGTTCTCTAAGTCTGTGAGTCTGTTTTTGTTTTGTAAATAAGTTCAGTCATATCATTTCCTTTTAGATTCCACATATAAGGGATAGCATATGGTATTTCTTTTTCTCAGTCTTACTATACTCTGTATGACAATCTCTAGGTCCACCCATGTTGCCGCTAATGGCATTATTTCACTCTTTTTAATGGTGCCTTTGCACCACAAACTAGACAGTAGCCCCTGATCTCCAAAACTAGAGAAAGCCAACTAGAGAAAGCACAGCCAAAAATAAATATATAAATATAACAGTGTGTTCATCACAAAAAAATTTAAAAGATGAACTTTTTTCTTAGGCATACTCATTATTTTTTAAAATATTTATTTATTAATTTGGTGTGCTGGGTCTTCTTTACTGTACTGACTTTTCTCTGATTGTGGCAAGCGGGGGCCACTTTCGAGTTACAGCGTGTAGGCTACTCACTGCTGTGGCTTCTCCTGAGCACGGGCTCTAGGGTGAGTGGACTTCGGTAGTTGTGGCATGTGGGCTCAGTAGTTGCAGCCAGCGGTTCCTGAGCACAAACTCAATAGTTGGGGCACACGTGCTTAGTTGCTCCACAGCATGTTGGATCTTCCCAAAACAGGGACCAAACCCATTTCCTCTACATTGTAAGGAATATTCTTGGACCCCTGGAACACCAGGGACTTGCCAGCAAAGGTCCGTCTAGTCAAGGCTATGGTTTTTCCAGTAGTTATGTATGGATGTGAGAGTTGGATGATAAAGAAAGCTGAGCGCTGAAGAAATGATGCTTTTGAATTGTGGTGTGGGAGAATACTCTTGAGAGTCCCTTGAATTGCAAGGAGATCCAACCTGTCCATCCTAAAGGAAATCCGTTCTGAATATTCATTGGAAGAACTGATGCTGAAGCTGAAACTCCAGTACTTTGGCTAGATGATGCAAAGAACTGACTCACTGGAAAAGACCCTGATGCTGGGAAAGATTGAAAGCAGGAGGAGAAAGGGACGACAGAGGTTGAGATGGTTGGATGGTGTCACTGACTCAATGGACATGAGTTTGAGTGAACTTCAGGAGTTGGTGATGGGATAGGGAGGCCTGGCATGCTGCAGTCCATAGATCACAAAGAGTCAGACACAACTGAGCGACTGAACTGAACTAGGACACCAGGGAACCCCTTCAGTACCATCTAAAATCACTTTATTGAGGTATGATCGACATGCAAATGGCAACACATAATGTATACAACTTGATGATGAGTTTAGAGATAAGCGTACACCTTTGAGACCATCACCAAAATCAAGGCCTTAAACCGGTCACCTCCAAAAGTTTCCTTTTTCTCCTTTTGTTTATAACATTTTAATTTTCTAGTAGTCTTGTATGGATGTGGGAATTGGACCACAAAGAAAACTGAGCACTGAAGAATTGAGCTTTTGAACTGTGGTGTTGGAAAAGACTCTTGAGAGTCCTTTGGACAGCAAAAAGATCAAACCTGTCAGTCCTAAAGGAAATCAGTCCAGAATATTCACTGGAAGGACTGATGCTGAGGCTGAAGCTCCAATACTTTGGCCATCTGATGGGAAGAGCTGACTCATTGGTAAAGACCCTGATGCTGAAAGACTGAAGGTAGGAAGAAAAGGGGACGACAGAGGATGAGACGGTTGGATGGCATCACCCACCAATGGACATGAGTTTGAGAAAGCTCTGGGAGTTCGTGATGGACAGGAAGCCTGGCATTTTCCAGTCCGTGGGGTTCCAAAAAGTCAGACACTACTGAGCTACTGAACTGAACTGAACATTTTTTTTAGCTGTAAGAGCATTTAACATGACATATATCCTCTTAATAAAATTTAAGTATGCAGTGTATTATTGCTTATTGCATACTCCTACATTTATGAAAAATTTAGAATAGTCGATCATGCAAAACCAGAGAGTAGGATAGAGGTTCCTAGGACTGGGAGGATGAGAAAAATTTGAGGCATCAGTCAAAGGAGACAAATGCAAGATGAATCAGTTCTGGAGATCTACTGTACACTATTATCACTCTGTGTAGAGTATCCCTTGCCTGCTATGATTCTTCTTGATAGCAAATCTTCTTGCTCAGAGATCCTGCTAGTTTTTACTGCCTCACATCATTCCCTTTTTAAAGCAGAAAAACCTTTGCCCCTTGACTTGTCTGTTTATGATTATATGTTTTGTCTATATGCCCTCTTCTCCAGTTTGCATGGAAACAGCTGTTGTTGCCTAAGCTATTTCCCCAATACAACAAATGAAATAGGATTGGAATAAAAAACAAAACATTTTTTGGTTTCAAATTTACTTTAAACATCCAACCCAGATGTTCCAGCTTATCCAGATGTCATTAAATGGATGAGTTCATTTTTCTATTACTCTATGAGATGTTTAATTTGGCTTTATGAAATTGCATGAAACAAAGGTATTTTACAAGCACTCAAAAATCATTATTTAGCTAGCTCAAGTCCTGGAAATAGCTGCTCTGCTAATAATTCTCTAAAAACTTTTTTTTTTTCTCCTGGCATACAAGTCTTTTGGCCTCAACATTGCATTGACACGATCTAAAGCTCTTGAGAAATCTATATGCAGGTCAGGAAGCAACAGTTCAAACTGGACATGGAACAACAGACTGGTTCCAAATAAGAAAAGGAGTACGTCAAGGCTGTATATTGTCACCCTGCTTATTTAACTTATATGCAGAATACATCATGAGAAACACTGGGCTGGAAGAAGCACAAGCTGGAACCAAGATTGCTGGGAGAAATATCAATAACCTCAGATATGCAGATGACACCACTCTTATAGCAGAAAGTGAANTATTTATTTTAACTGGAGGTTAATTACTTTACAATATTGTATTGGTTTTGCCATACATCAACATGAATCATGTTGATTTTCTTTTTAATTTAACTTGTGAGCATTTAGAACATAGCCATTGCTAGGATGTTCAGGTTGGAGTACCACCAGCACATGAGCAGTGGAATTAATGTTTAAGTCATGAGATATAGAAAAACAAAGGGAAGGGAAGACATTGTGATTGAGATCTGCTCAGGGAGTGGGTCTGTCATTCTGTGCTTAACACACTGCTGTTCACATAGAATGTCTTTTTCCTTGTTGTCAATTTGCCACTTTTTCTCAAAAAGAAAGTCTGATCTGACTTTTAAAGTTACTATGAGGAGAACTTTGTTTTATATTACACAAAATGACTCTAATATTAAAAGATTAATGCCTCTTACCTCTAAACATATGATTAACCATAAATTATCACACTAGACCTGAACATGTCTTTCAAAAGCCCATTAAAAAACAAATTAACCTTTTCTCTCTAGGCTGAACTCCCTTGTTAATATGAAAATCAGGAGTAATTCAGGGCTCTTAGCTTTTGTTATCCCAGCCATATTCCTTTGTGTTTTTCAAGTTAAGTTGTGACTGGAGAGTGAGTCATACCAGTTAATTAATTAAGAACCAATTAGAAGTGGTATTTTGTGCATGAGAAAGCTTGTCTGAAGTGTTTTGAATTTCAGCAAGAATTTCCTCATTACCCAAGCTTCTATATGGATAGTTTGTGCCATGAGGAAGGGGAGATGCTTACTTAGTGAGTGAGACATCCCTTAATTCCTTGTCTCAAATGAGTTTTCAATTCTAAGGAAGACATGATTTATATTTATACTCATAAGCATCTACCACACAACAAAAATTATTGTCAAATTTCTTATTGCTGTAACAATGTAGCAGGGTTTATCAGTAACTAACATGTATATTCTAATAAACTAATGATGTAAATATTCACTGTAGAAAGATTAAAGGGAGATGGACTTTCTATGTTCTTCCCACTACATTAATTTGAAGTGAAGTGACATGATATGTTGCATTTTAGAAGTAGTGGGTTCAAGAGAAGGGATGTATATACACATAGCTGATCGATTTCATTTTTTTTTTTTTGTACAGCAGAAACTGACACAACATTNCTTCCCACTACATTAATTTGAAGTGAAGTGACATGATATGTTGCATTTTAGAAGTAGTGGGTTCAAGAGAAGGGATGTATATACACATAGCTGATCGATTTCATTTTTTTTTTTTGTACAGCAGAAACTGACACAACATTTTAAAGCAATTATGCTCTTAAAAAAAAACAAATAAAAGTAGTGGAATTTAAACTAATATGGTCTTCAGATTTTTCCCTTATAGGAGCAGATCTTATTGAGATAAAGCATTAACACAAGTCACTTTATCACATTTTTTAGGCCACTGGGTAATCTTTGTGTGTATGTATGAGGTGAATCCAGCAAACAAAAGATGTATACTAGAGAAGAGAAGGAAAAGTATTGGGCAGTAAACTGGCAGATTTAAGTCAGCAATTTATTTATTTATTTTTTTCTGTAAAGAGATAGATAGCAAGCATTTTTGGCTTTGTGGGCCAGGTGTCTCTGTCTCTGGTCTTTGTCACAACTAATCAACTCTGCAGCTATAGCATGAAAACTGCCACTGATAATATGTCAGCTAACAGACATGGCTGGGTTTCAGTGAAACATTATTTACAAAAACAAAAGAAAGACTGACTTTATCCTGTAGGTCATGGATTTCCAACAGTTGGCATAGGATATAATCATGGCAGTGATACGTGATGGACAGACAAGACTTTCACCCCCTGGTGCTGAGTTTCATCACCTGACAATGATGAGTTGAAACTAANAAGCATTTTTGGCTTTGTGGGCCAGGTGTCTCTGTCTCTGGTCTTTGTCACAACTAATCAACTCTGCAGCTATAGCATGAAAACTGCCACTGATAATATGTCAGCTAACAGACATGGCTGGGTTTCAGTGAAACATTATTTACAAAAACAAAAGAAAGACTGACTTTATCCTGTAGGTCATGGATTTCCAACAGTTGGCATAGGATATAATCATGGCAGTGATACGTGATGGACAGACAAGACTTTCACCCCCTGGTGCTGAGTTTCATCACCTGACAATGATGAGTTGAAACTAAGGAAGCTGAAAGGTCTCTCCAGCTTTGCATTTCTACGTACACAGAGCAGGACTGGCCTCCAGAAATAACTCTAAGCATAGTTCTAGGGTCAGGCAACTGATTTTCCAGTGATTCTTTTTTTTTTAATCTCTATAAGGGAAAATATAAGAACCTCTTTCTCCATTTTATGGGTGTTATTTAGAGTAAAAATAGAGAACTGAAAACAAATATGACAACAATAATTTTGAATTCTCTTTTCTTTAGAGGCCATGTACACTGTTTAAGGGGAAAAAAATGAATATAACTAAGATCTCAAAGAACCATTTCTTTTGGAGTAGAAGCGAAATTTTCAGACTTGCAAATGAGAATATGAGCTTTAGAGATCTAAGTGCTGGTAGAAGACCACAGGTTACAAAGTGGCTATAATAAAAACTTCTTTTTTTTTTTTTGAAGGGGTAAAGTTTTCTGGGAAAATTCTCATTGCTGGAACACCCTGTTACCTAACAATGGAGAATAAGTGGGCATTGCTCTCTACTGATTTGCCACCATGTCCTCTGTGACTAAAAGTGGCCTAAGGCAATTTTGCAAACAGGGGGATTCCTGAATGTTTAATTGGTGCTTGAATAGTTTTTCATTATCATTACTCAGGAATCAGAATTTCCTCTTTCAGCTGATGCTACTTTAAATATACCCCATATATATTGTCTTTTCCAGCTTATCAGAATCAGTCACCTAGCACAAGAATGTCATCAAATATACACATGGAGAGTAATTTCACTGCAGTGTGATTCAAAACTATAAATACACAAATAATCAGCCCTCATTACTCAGCTCCACTTCCCTCTTATAGCTCTGAGTAATGAGAATTCTTTATCTGTAGGTCTTCACACGAGCTGGAACTGTTCTCTATGAGATTATTAGATAATGGCATGACTATAGTCCATTCACAATTTTTTTTTTTCTAACCTTGGCTTTTTTCTCCCTTCAAGGGGCACAACAGAATTAGTTATATAACTTGACCCATAATCTTTTCTTTGTCAAAACAGCATATNAGCTCTGAGTAATGAGAATTCTTTATCTGTAGGTCTTCACACGAGCTGGAACTGTTCTCTATGAGATTATCAGATAATGGCATGACTATAGTCCATTCACAATTTTTTTTTTCTAACCTCGGCTTTTTTCTGCCTTAAAGGGGCACAACAAAATTAGTTATATAACTTGACCCATAATCTTTTCTTTGTCAAAATAGCATACATAAAAGTTAGAATTTGATTACTTCATACTTGACCAGACCAGCAAATACTGAGAATTCCTGATGTCTTTATGTTTCACAATAAAGAGAAGACACAGAGAACAATGCAATTACAAGGATTACTCTGTGGCATGTATTTTGGATCAGAATTATGTGACTAAAATACAGAAATCACAATGTTTGGCTCCTCCTATCTCAACTATTATAAAATTTGGCATTATTTCCACTCTTTCAGATAAGTGACCTCTGTCAAACCTAGATCACTACTCCAACAGAAAACTTTCTTTCATATAACTGTTTTGTCCTGCTAACATCATCTGCCCATCATAAACCAATTAAACTGATACGGCTGGAAGAAGTGAAATGGTTTGAGGATCTCTACCAAGCTATTTGTTTGACTTATACAGCTACTCAATGTCTTGACTGGTTTTTACAAAAGTCTGAGATGAATTAGAAAATATGGGTGAAGCTATAAGTAATGAAATATTTGTTGAAGATTATATGTCTGTAAAGAATATCAAGTTATCTGAATGCTCATTTAGGTCTCTGCTAAAGATGGCCTAAAATTCTTTAAATTGTACCAATCCACTTTAATTTTATAAAATCCTTTAAAGACTTTAAATTTCTCTTGCATTTTCTATCAGAGAGAATACCATTAAAGAAAAAATATTAGATAGATGAGTAGTAGATATACAGGAATTACAGTAAAAATTGATCTAGATAGCAGGAGAAAGCTGGAGAAAGCTAGAGAAAGTAGAAGCAGGGAGTCATCATTGATGTTTAACATAAATTATACTTCAGTTTATAAATATGTTATATACTGTTCATTCTTTCTCTGTACATAAAGAATATTTACTTTGGCCTGGTTACTTAATGTTTGAAAGTACATCACATAATAATTAGATTTCATATTCTGATCTACCTGCCAATAAACTATCTTCTAAAAATTTTAGTAATCCCCAGGAACTATAATAATCCTAGCTAACTACAAAGTAGTCAAATATACAACATTTGAAGGAGGAATAAAACAAAAAAAAAGGTGATTCAAAATCCCCATATTCTAGACATCTTTAATTCTATAGTGTTTAAGTGTGTATATCTTAATCTTTTTGCAGCTTTTAGCTGGTAATCTACCTGGAACTTTGACTGGATTGACGAAAGACTCTACATAAACCTAAATGGAGAAGATTGAAGGCAAAGTGAAATTTACAGTTTTGATCTTGAAAAAAAAAACCAAGGAGGGAAGAAAATATATTGTTTGTCAGAAAAGAAATTATTTCTATTGGAGTGTATCCTTTTAAAAAAGGTGTTTTTATATTCTCTATTAAAATTGTTCTTCACTAATGCTCTCTGGAATTATATCACCCAGAAAAAGCAATGCTTACAGCAAAAAGTTGAAGATTTTCTTTACAAGGAAAAAAGTACTGTGAGATTTTCAAAGGAAATACAGAATGTTTCTCTAATAAGCACATTAATAACTTGAAAATGTGTTGTCACATTTAGGGCAACAATTTATACTACCTTTCTCTCAAACTATAAGAATATCTGCATTTATTTAAAAAAAACATAAAGAACTGAAAACTAAGCAAAAATGCTTTTAAAACAATTTTAAATTTAAGACATAGTTGATCCTTGTTGAACAGAATCTATTGGATGACCACATATTCACAGTTGCTTATAGATAATTTAAATTCAGTTCAGTTGCTCAGTTGTGTCCAACTCTTCGTGACCTCATGAATCGCAGCATGCCAGGCCTCCCTGTACATCACCAAATTCCAGAGTTTACCCAAACTCATGTCCATCGAGTAAGTGATATCATCCAGCCATCTCATCCTCGGTCAACTCCTTCTCCTCCTGCCCCCAATTCCTCACAGCATCAGGGTCTTTTCAAATGAGGCAACTCTTCGCATGAGGTGGCCAAAGTATTAGGGTTTCAGCTTCAGCATCAGTCCTTCCAAAGAACACCCAGGACTGATCTCCTTTAGGATGGACTGGTTGGATCTCCTTGCAGTCCAAGGGACTCTCAAGAGTCTTCTCCAACACCACAGTTCAAAAGCATCAACTCTATGGTGCTCAGCTTTTTTCACAGTCCAACCCTCACATCCGTACATGACCACAGTAAAAACCATAGCCTTGACTAAATGGATCTTAATTGGCAAAGTAATGTCTCCGCTTTTGAATATGCTATCTAGGTTGGTCATAACCCTCCTTCCAAAGAGTAAGTGTCTTTTAATTTCATGGCTGCAATCACCATCTGCAGTGATTTTGGAACCCAGAAAAATAGTCNATGATGTATTCTGCATATAAGTTAAATAAGCAGGGTGACAATATACAGCTTTGACGTACTCCTTTTCCTTGTACACCTTGATTATTTTTAACATACGTATCTAAATCAGCAAGTTATAGAACAAGATGTAGATAAAGAACATATAGAGCAAGATCAAGATATAGAACATTTCCAGTTACCAGGGAGACTCCCGTGTGGCTCTACCTGCTGATATCCTTGAGGTAATCATTATTCTGACTAGTATTATCATAGTTTTGCCTCTTCTTGAACATCACATAAATGAAATCATACAATCTACATTATTGTCAGCAACAATGCATGTTATTGCTTGCTCATGTTCATACAGTATGTATTTTTGCATTGCAGTAGCTTATTCTCTATCATTATTGTTAGTATTCTATTGAATGCAATTAATTCTTTTCATGCTGCTGTTATGGTCGTGTGGGCTTTCTAGTTCTTTTCCTATTATGATTGCAGCTGTTTTGAACATTCTTGCGTATTTCATTTGGTCTACTGTGTCTTATACTAATACATAGTGCCAGGGGTCTTATTTTCACTGTTTCCATGGTATATTTTTCCTCATCCCCTTACCTTTCATCTATCTCCCTAAATATTTGAAGTTTCCCTCTAATCCTTACTCATTAAGAGATTTATTGTCAATGGATGTTTTATATTATCAAATATTTTTTCTATGTCAGTTGATATGATGATGTGATTTTTCTTCTCTAGCCTGTTGATATAGTGAATCACATTGATTTATTTTCAAATGTTGAACCAGTCTTGCATACCTGGAATAATCCCCACTTGGTAATGTCATGTTATTGTTTTTATTAATTATTAGATTCAATATGCTCACATCTTATTGATAGTCTTTACATCTAAGTTTATGAAAAATATTGGTCTATAGTTTTATTATACTGTCTTTATATAGTTTTGATAGCAGGGTAATGTTTGCCTCATAAAAGGAGTTTGGAAATGTTCCTCTTCTTCCATTTCCTGGAAGACATTATGTAAAATTAGTGCTAACTTTTCAAATGTTTGGTAGAATTCCCCATCTGGATATGGAAATTCCTTTCCCAAGAGCTTTTTAAAAATATGACTTTGATTTCTTTTATTGATATAGAGCTTTTCAGATTATCTATGTCATCTTGGTGGAGTTTGAGTCATTTGTGAACTTTAAGGACTTGGTCCATTTCCCCTAAGTTGTTTAATTTATAAAGTTGTTTTTAGTATTGCCTTTCTATCCTTTAGGTGGCAGAGGACTGTAGTTATATCTCTGATTCCAGTCCTGATGCTGATGATTTATGTCTTCTCTCTTTTTATTTTGTCATCTTGCTAGAGTTTTATCAAGTCATTGATTTTTTTCTCCCAAAGAACCAGCATATTTGTTTAATTTTCTCTATTGTCTGGTTTTCAATTTAAATAACTTCTACTCTTAACTTTAGCATATCCTTCCTTTTGTTTGCTTTCGGTTTATTTTGCTCTTTTTCTTTACTGAGGTAGGAATTCTCATTGTTTGAGACATTTCTTCCATTCTAATACAAGCAATTAATTCTGTAAACTTCCCTCTTGGCTTTGTTTTACCTGTACCCTACACATTTTAAAATTCTTCTTTATCAGTGGACTATTTACAAGTGTGTTGCTTAACCATAAAATATTTTATGGGTATCTTTCTATTACCAGGTTTTATTTTAATTTCATTGTGGTATGAAAATAAACTCTCTATGATATCAGCCCTTTGAAATCATAATTACAAAATTTTTAAGGTCAAGAAAATACTTCAAAATAATTTTGTGCAGCTCCTCATTCTAAAATTGAGGTAACCCATTTTTATAACTAAAATAAGAGAAAATAATGGTTTTAATAATGAAATTTAAGTGATTTTCTGAAAGTCTCACTAACTGAAGAAAGTTGTGATCAGAACCAGAAAGCAAGTCTTCTGCATTTGCTACCATCCCACGCTTCCTCTTCTTCCGAGTTAAGTTCCTTTATTGACGTCTTGGCTAGTCCTACTTTCTCCGTTAAAGGGTATGTGACTAATTCAGCCTTTCTCACTATACTTTCCCCCTGATATCCTATTGTGGACTTTCAATTATCATGTGGGTTAGCTCTTATTACTATTTTAAAATTTAATCTTATCTGTCCTATACTTTTTAGAAGGACTGGCCTGAAGGGTTTTAACTCTTCTGTTTCTCCTATCATACTGAGTTTAGTGCTGGGCAGACAATACTTGGTATACTGGTGGTGGTGGTGGTGGTGGTTCCGTCACTAAGTTGTTCTCTTGTGACCTCATGGACTGTAGCCCACCAGGCTCCTCTATTCATGGAATTATGCAGGCAAGAATATTGGAGTGGGTTGCCGTTTCCTTCTACAGAGGATCTTTCTGACCTAGGGATCAAACTGGCACCTCCTGCATTGGCAGGCTAATCCTTTATCATTGAGCCAATATGTTGGTATATTTAACTAATTAAATCTCTAAGCTAGTTTTTCATTTTTTTCAAACAACTTAATTTTAAGTTTTTTTCATAGCCAAGAATTTACTTAAATTTTTTACTAAAAATTTGAATTAGAAAGTAACTCCCTCAAAATCCTTAACTTGAATGTAGATAAGTAGAATTTGCTTATCTTCCCCAGGATGCAAAAGAATGCAGTAAGAAACTAAATATTAAAAAATATGCATACATTGATACATTTAAAAATATATCAAGAAACTTATATTGAACCTAGGACACTAAATAACAATCATCTTAAGTAAATCATACTAATATAATAAAAAGTACCTTATAACACTAGTATTAGTTCTAATAGCTAACATTTACTGACTGTTCTCCATGTACATAGCTGTTTCAAAATTCCAGCAACACTACTGGAATGTTGTGACATATCACAAGCCTTGAAAGTTAGGCATCATTATATTTATTCTGTGTCTGATGGGGATTTCACGTTAAGCGCAGGCTGTCTACAGTCATGTTGGACTATAAAGCAGACTGGTTATATGAGTCAACACAATTCTATTTTCATGGAGGCTGAAGTGTGTTCTGGGAGAAACAATTTATTAAGCATAAGAAAAGCCAAGCCTATTGAGGAGAACAGTAACAAATAGAAGAAGAAAAGCAATTCTGAATAGAATATGAGATTCATTAATTGCCACTAACTTCTAGAACAGCCTTTACTGAAGCCTGAGTTCTACAGGAAGCAGGTGATCTATAAATTAAGGGAAGGAAAGAAATACGAAAAAGAGAGACTAAGATGCAGACAGGGATGGAGGGAGGAGAGGATGGAGAAAGAGAGAGAGAAGAAAAAGGAAGAAAAGAAAGAAGAAGAAAATTAAAGAGCTCTGTCACTGGCACACAAAAGCACCATGTTTTCGGAAAGTGTAGCAGAAAGTACTGCCCAGAGGAGGGGCACCTCTTCTCTACAAATCACTAAGGAACTTTGAGCCTCTGATCGCTGTTGTTTGGAATAACACCTAGCGGAGCAGCAGAGGCTGCTGCCAGGGCTAGAGGTCGAGTGGCAGCAGGTAGAGTTAACACCAGGGACTTGCTGTCCCATGTGGAGTAACAGCATTGCTGAGGAACCCACTGCAGACAGAAGCAAGACTGGCACCCAGGGGAGCCCTGGGGCACAGCAGAGATGTGCAGCGCCCATGGAGCAAGGCTGTGCGGAAGAAGCAAGCTTAGGGAGAGGTGTGCAGGAAGCTGAGCTTATGAGACCTGCACGTGGGAAAAATGAGCCCATAAGACTTGCATGATTCTTATTAATGAGACTTCAAGTGCACCCGCAATGGCCCTGAAAATGTTGGCAAAACCTGGTCGGGGGGGATATAGTTTTTCCCTTGATGAGAACATTGGCTTGCTCTGTCACCACAGCTAGTGGGTAGAAGAGCCAGGACTGGAATCCAGTCTGTCTCATTCTGAGGACCATGTTCCTGGACCAATTGCTCTCTTCCAATAATTAATTCTAATATTTACTGAGCAACTGTTAGGTACAAGATTATGCATTAAACTCTGTAAGGAAAGTTCTCAGTCTTACGGAACAAATGATCTACCTTGTGGTTTATTTATGGTCCTACATGGAAACAGATGGTTAGACTAGAATGAATGACTTCAAGTGTCTTGAAAGTTTTCTATATTTACAGATATCTTGCTGATCTTGAGATTCCACTTTATCACTGGGATGCGTAAAAGAAATTTCTTTAACTACCATAGCAACTTGGTCAGTATATGAAAAATGTCATTTTGTTCAGAATAACCTGCAATTTTAAGTAACAAGTCTCTGATCATTTAAACAGCTCTTCTTCAAAGTATTAATATCATTTCAGGGCAAAATGCAAATCACTCCATGAATTATACATGTGGTACTGACTTCAAGGTCAAATTAAAATTGCTTTAAAATATGTATCTTTGAAAATTTGTTAAGACTGTATCTATTATACAAATAAGCATCAATTATTACTGGCTCTATTAATATTCTTGGACCTCCAGTTCCATGTCTATAAAGCCTGGAGGTACAGTTGGATATCCTAATAGTTCCCGTGAAACTATGACTCAAACAGAGGTTAGCTCCTGATCTCATGATGTTTTCTGGGGCTTTTTTGACCTGAAGCAATCTCTTCTTTCTGTTTCAACTTCAACATCCCTCCAAGGGATTTTAGGTAAAAGGATTAAACAAGTGAGAATTTGCCTATGTAGTTACACTTAAATCAAGATGTGATCATTTATAAATGTAAACCATGGATAGTCTAAAAGATCACCTTTTCAGAAATTCCCTCTCCAAAATAATTCCATATGGTTCTCATCTGATATTGCAGAACTTTAATACATAGACTTATTCACTTTAATAGTTACATAATGTTTTTTTGTATGAAGAAATAATTTATTTGGCATTTTACTAATAGGTTTTGAGATATTCTCAGGGGTGGGAATACAGCCAAATTTTTATAATGACTTTAAATGAAAAATAATCTATAAAAATACTGAGCTACTATATTATACAACTGAAATTAATATAACATTGTAAATAATTATACTTCAATAACTAAAAACTGTTATACTTTATTCGGGGTGGAGGGGGCTCCAAAATCACTGCAGATGGTGATTGCAGCAATGAAATTAAAAGACGCTTACTCCTTGGAAGGAAAGTTATGACCAACCTAGATAGCTTATTAAAAAGCAGAGACATTACTTTGCCAACAAAGGTCTGTCTAGTCAAGGCTATGGTTTTTCCAGTGGTCATGTATGGATGTGAAAGTTGGACTGTGAAGAAGGCTGAGCGCCGAAGAACTGATGTTTTTGAACTGTGGTGTTGGAGAAGACTCTTGAGGGTCCCTCAGACTCCAAGGAGATCCAACCAATCCATTCTGAAGGAGATCAGCCCTGAGTGTTCTTTGGAAGGACTGATGCTAAAACTGAAACTCCAGTACTTTGGCCACCTCGTGTGAAGAGCTGACTCATTGGAAAAGACTCTGATGCTGGGAGGGATTGGGGACATGGAGGAGAAGGGGATGACAGAGGATGAGATGGCTAGATGGCATCACTGACTCGATGGACATGAGTCTGAGTGAACTCTGGGAGTTGGTGATGGACAGGGAGGCCTGGCGTGCTGCAATTCATGGGGTCGCAGAGTCGGACATGACTGAACTGAACTAAACTGAAACTTATTTTAATAAAGAAAAATATTCTCAAGGTTTTGTTATTATAAATAATACTTCATGACATATTCATGTACATATTCCTTGGAATATGAAAAAATTTCTCAAAAGTTCCTAGAGGTAGGATTTCTGGGTCAAAGGATATAAGTATTTTAAGTATTGTGAAATACTGCCAAATTTCCTTCCAAAGTATTTGTACTCATGCTTATCAATGATCTATGAGAATTCCTGTTTCCTTTCAACACTTATACTGTCAAAGACAAATTTGTGATGCTTACAAATTTGACTGGGCAAAAATGTTTCCTCTTGGTGATTTTAATTAGAATTTTAAAGCTCATGAATGAGCATCCAGTGTTTTTAAGACTTTTTAATGGTTATTTCCCCCTCATTTTCTATTGAATTGTTTGTTTTCTACTATTTGGTTTTTAAATGTTTTTATATATTTAGAAAATAACTTTTAGCCTGTCATGAAAGTCTGTCAGTCATGTCTGACTCTTTGTGACCCCATGGTATAGTCCAGGGAATTCTCTAGACCAAAATACTGGAGCCTTTCCCTTCTCCAGGGTATCTTTCCAATCCAGGGATCAAACCCTGGTCTTGCACATTGCAGGCAGATTCTTTACCAGCTGAGCCACAAGGGAAGCCCAAGAATACTGGAGTGGGTAGATTTTCCCTTCTCTGGCAGATCTTTCTGACCCAGGAATTGAACCAGGGTCTCCTGCATTGCAGGTAGATTCTTTACCAACTGAGCTATCATAGTCATAGGTATTACAAATATTCTCTGAAGTTTTTCATTTATACTTGATGTTGTTAATATTTCCCCTAAAAAAGAATTTTAAAATTTTACATAGACAACTTCATTCATCTTTTTCTTTGTGCTTTATTGAATTTTTGCATTTGGTCTTAAAAGGTCTTATCCTTTCCCAGATAATAAGTAATCTTCTTATGTGGATACATTTTAAAACTTTCATCCCTGTAATTTTGTTTTTGTTTTCTCTCATCTTCTTCCGTGAGAGAACAGTCCAGTTATATTTATTTTCCAAATGGCTGACCATTATCTCATTTCTGTTTATTAAATAATTCATCTTTCCTCTATTTTGAAATACTTTCTTAATCATATACCTTTATCCATGTGTATTAATAAAACTTTTATTTAATGGATTCATTTGAGGATGGCTAAAGTCAATCCATTTTCTTGGATTGTATTAGTGCCAATGATCAGATTGGAATAGTCACTTTAAAAACTCATTTCCTTATTTATCTACTCATATTTAAAATTATTTCACAGCTAAGTGAAATCCTCCAAGCTAGGTTTCAACAGTACGTGAACTTAGAACTTCCAGATGTACGGCTAAATTTAGAAAAGGCAGAGGAACCAGAGATCAAATTGCCAACATCCCTTTGATCATAGAAAAAGCAAGAGAATGAAAAGCACCTACTTTTGCTTCATTGACTATGCTAAAGCCTTTAACAGTGTGGATCATAATTGTAGAAAATTCTTAAAGAGATGGGAATACCAGATCACCTTACCTACCTCTTGAGAAGCCTGTATGCAGATCAAGAAGCAAGAGTAGAACCAAACATGGAAAAACAGACTGGTTCAAAATTCATAAAGGAGAGCATTAAGGCGGTATATTGTTCCCCTGTTTGTTTAACTTACATGCAGAGTACATCATGGGGAATGCTGGGCTGGACTGAAGCACCAGCTGGAATCAAGACCATCGGGAGAAATATCAATAACTTCAGATATACAGATAATACCACCCTTAAGCTTTCACTTTCACTTATGGCAGAAAACAAAGAGGAACTAAAGAGACTCTTGATGAAGGTGAAAGAGGAGGTGAAAAAGCTGGCTTAAAACTCAACATTCAAAAAACTAAGATCATGGCATCCCATCCCATTACTTCATGGCAAAAAGATGGGGAAACAATGGAAACAGTCAGAGACTTTATTTTCTTGGACTACAAAAGCACTGCAGATGGTGATTGCAGCCATGAAATTAAAAGACACTTGCTCCTTGGAAGAAAAGCTATGCCCAACCTAGACAGCATATTAAAAAGCAGCGACATTACTTTGGCAACAAAGGTCTGTCTAGTCAAATCTATGGTTTTTCCAGTAGTCATGCATGGATGTGAGAGTCGGACCATAAAGAAGACCAAGTGCCAAAGAATTGGTATTTTTGAACTGTGGTGTTGGAGAATACTCTTGAGAATCTCTTGGACTTCAAGGAGATCAAATAAGTCAATTCTAAAGGAAATCAACCCTGAATATTCATTGGAAGCACTGACACCGAAGCTCCAATACTTTGGCAACCTGATGTGAAGAGCTGACTCATTTGAAAGGGCCCTGATGCTGGGAAAGATTGAAGGCAGAAGGAGAAGGGAATGACAGAGGATGAGATGGTTAGATGGCATCATTGACTCAGTGGACATGAGCTTCAGCAAACTCCAGAAGATGGTGGACAGGAAAGCCTGGGGTGCTGCTGTCGATGGGATTGAAAAGAGTTGGGCACGACTGAGTGACTGAACAACAACAAGAATGCACCTAAGTTTATAGTTTTACAGCATCCTAGAACAACCTAAGAAAAGAGCTCTGATACTTTTAATTTTTATAAATAGTCAAGAATAACTGGAGAACCACTGTTCATGGTGTTCTTTTTATTCTTTTCCTCTGTGCTCCACTCCAATATGGTTATGTTCTTATTTTAGGATTCCCACCACCCCACCTTCATCTCTGCTAATGATCTTACTCATAATTCCTTTAAGTGGTAGCCTGAATAATGCTCCTTCAAAGATGTACAATCTTAATCCCCAGCACTTGTGACAATGTTACCTTAGGTAGTAAAAGAGACTTTGCGGATGTGATTAAATTAAGGATTTTTAAAATAGAAAGTCAAAGCTTGATTATCTGGGTGGGCTTCATGGAATCACAAGGGTCCTACTAACAGGAAAGCAGGAAGATGTGAATTAGGGAAGACAGGAACAGGGGCTGTACCGATATGCTCTGAAGAGGGAAGAGGGGCCCACAAGACAAGACTGTAGGAGGCCTCTAGACCCTGGAAAAGATGAGAAAACCGAGTTTTTCCTTGGAGCCTTTAGAATGAATTCAGGCCTTTAGAATGAATTCAAACACCTTGATTTTAGCTCAATGAGACTGATTATAAATTTCTAATTTTCAGAATGGTGAAATAACAAATTCAGAGTTTTTTCAAAATAATTTTACTCATCTACTTATGCATGTATTTGAGGTTATGCTGTTTCTTCATTGCTGTGTGGGCTCTTCTCTAGTGGTGGCGAGGGGGTTCTACTCTCTAGTTGTGGGGTATGGGCTTCTCATTGCGGTGGCTTCCCTTGCTGCAGAGCACAGGCTCTAGGTACGTGGGCTTCAGCAGCTAAGCACGTGGACTCAGTAGTTGTAGCCTGAGGGCTCTAGAACTTCCGGGCTCAGTAGCTGTGGTGCATGGGCTTAGTTGCTCCATGGTATGTAGGATCTTCCTGGACAAGGGATTGAACCTGAGGTCCCCAGGATTGCCAGGCAGATTCCTGTCCACTGTCCAGGGAAGTCCTCATGTTTTTTAAAGTCACTAACTTCTTGGTAATTTGTTAGAGCAGGAATCGAAAACAAATACAAGTATAAGGCTTTTCTTTTTTTTTTAAACAAAGCAAAACAAAAATTTATTTTAGCTTCTAAAGTTTCTAACTAAATAAAGAGTGAATGGAATAATGAGAAAATATCTCATAACAGATATGAAATGTACCATAAAGCTATAATAATGAAAGAAGGGTGTAATTTAAACAAAATCTGGACACACATATCGAGGAAATAAAATCAATAACAGAAAATGAGAACCTATGTGAGTGTACACACACACTTTGCAATAAAGGCAATGTTCACTGACACTAAATTACCTGTCTCATTCCTCTTTGAGTACACCATCTTGTTCCTTCTCTAATTATTCATACATGGTGAACATTTTGCAAGTTCAATTTGTTCTTATTTTTGCCTATCTAACTTCAGCTCATCCTTGGGAATAACTCAGTTGTTACCTCTTCCAAGAATCTTTTACTGGATATGCCTCAGTTCTGCTGTAATTTAGCCTTAGTAACAACCAATCCCCAAATATTAGTGGCTTTATACAATGCAAGGCTATTTCTTGCTCATACAAGTCTGCTGCAGGTCCTGGCCATCTCTGCAGAGCTGCCTTCTTTTTATGGTGAGTGAGTGATATGCTGCTGCTGCTGCTGCTAAATCACTTCAGTCGTGTCCGACTCTGTGTGACCCCACAGACGGCAGCCAACCAGGCTCCCCGTCCCTGGGATTCTCCGGGCAAGAACACTGGAGTGGGTTGCCATTTCCTTCTCCAATGCAAGAAAGTGAAAAGTGAAAGGGAAGTCACTCAGTCGTGTCCGACTCTTTGTGACCTCACGGACCGCAGCCTACCAGGCTCCCCTGTCCATGGGATTTTCCAGGCAAGACTACTGGAGTGGGGGTGCCATCGCCTTCTCTGGAGTGAGTGATCTAGTCTGCCTTAATCCTTTGGCCCTGCCACCCTCATCCAAGATCTTCCTCCACAACTGGAGGAGGAAGGAGGAGCTGGAGGAATCAGGCTTTTTATTGCCTCAGCTCCCAAATGGCAGGTGACTTTTGCTCACATTTCAACCCCTTGAACTTTTCACCCAGCAAAGGGCTGTGATGCACACTCCTGCATGTGCCCGGAAGGGAAGGTGAACTGGTTAATGGTGACCTGCAGTAATGCCTACGACACAGGCTGAGTCTGGCACGAGCTTATCACTTACTACAGGGTTTAGGCAGAAGGCAGGAAAACACAGATAGTATCACATTCTTTGCAGTTCTCCTTTGTCAGACTCAATTCAGTATAGAAGTTGCAGAACGAGACTAGGAGTCAAATTAGATCTGAATTTAAATCCCAGCCCCACCACCACAGGTGATGTGGGTTTGATCCCCAGGTTGGGAAAATCCCCTGGAGGAAGAAATGGCAACACACTCCAGTAATCTTGCCTGGAAAACCCCATGGACAAAGAAGCCTGGAAAACTATAATCCATAGGTTCCAGAGAGTCAGACACGACTGAGCGGCTAAGCATGTAAACACACCCACTGCTGGCCTTGACAAGTTACTTCATCATTCTGAGTCTCAGTTTCCTAAATTATAAAAAGAGCTTAATGATAATGATCTAATAGTGTTGTTGCAAAGACCACATTATTTCAGTTCAGTTCAGTTCAATCACTCAGTTGTGTCTGACTCTTTGTGACCCCATGAACTGCAGCACACCAGGTCTCCCTATCCATCACCAGCTTCCAGAGTACACCCAAACCCATATCCATTGAGTCGGTGATGCCATCTAGCCATCTCATCCTCTGTCGTCCCCTTCTCCTCCTGCCTTCAATCCCTCCCAGCATCAGGGTCTTTTCCANTCTTCACGCTGGTGGCTCCGCAGTGGGGCTCAGGCTAACTGCAGCCGGGGTTGCAGACAAGGAGTTTGGGGGGCTCCTCCAAGGGCAGAGAGCCAGGACTCTGCTGCACCCGCCACCGCCTTCCCGAGGGGGCTGTAATTGGAGTCTCAGGAGCAGACGGGCCCCACTGCCGGGACACATGGCCCACCGGCTGATCCCCCAGCAAAGACGAGGCTGGGTTGGGCCCCTAATCCTCGTCCTGTCCCCGGAGGGTGCCCAGGTGCCCGGGCCCAGCCAGGCCCCCACTAAGAGGCTCTAATTGGAGGCCCAGCATGGGCCGGCCCCTGGGGAACTCAGCCAGCGCAGGTGGAGGGTGAGGGCTGGGGCCTCCAGTCCCCCACTGTGAAGCTGCAGCGTCCGCCCTGGGCCCAGGGCTGGGGGTGAGGGTTGTGTACCCAGTCCCTGGCAGCCTCATCCGTGTCCCGGAAGTAGGGGGCAGTTAGCACCCAGTGGGGCCTCTTGACAAACGGGGATGGGGATGGATTCGTGCTTTGCCTGGTTCCCCAGGACAGATGGGGCCCCTGGCAGCTCAGCAGGTGTCCTGGGCACTGGGCGTCCACCCTGTCCCCGTCCGTGGGGAGACCAGGGCCCCTTCCTGAGCTGCAGTGTGTCTGACCCGGACGCCGGAATGCGGGTTCTGTACAAGACCCCACTAGAGTCCTGGTGCCGGACTCCATCTGGGAAGCCTGGAGAGGAAGGGGCACCAGAAGAGCGCCCGGCCCCTGCTCTGTCCCCCGGGATCCCCAAGGGGCACCCAGCCCCCGGTGTCCAGGCGGGAGCCCAGGACCCCCAGACCCCTCTCCCCATGGGGCCCAGCCATCTCGGTAAGCATCCCCAGTCTGTCCCTCAGCCTCTGTCCAGGGGCCCCACCATGCCTCCCTACCACCTCCACCCCACACTGTGACCCCCAAGCCCTTCCTCCTGAAGGCTGAAGTTCCCATTCTCAAAGGTGATCTGAGCCACCCCCAAACCTCTATCCCCACCGGGGTCCTGCCAAGCCCTCTCGCCTTGATCCACTCCTTAGTCCTCCCACCTGGATCCACTGCTCAGTCCTCCCGCCTGGATCGGCTGCTGCCACGCTGGAGGGTGCGGCCGCCTCCCCAGTCCCGGGGACACACCCCCACCTCCTCCCCACAGCTTCACGCAGCAGCCCCCAGTAGGGCCACCCTCCCAGGTCAACAGAGAGCCTGACTTTTCACAGGCACACAGGCGCGTGCGCACACACACACAGCCGCACTGCCGGGTCGAGTGCCCTGCCCACCGGCGTGCCCTAGAAACAGAGGCCGCACGGGTGCTCAGGGCCAGCCCTGACCCCATCCCTCCGTGTGACCTGCATGAGTCCCTTCCCTCGAGCATCTCCACACAGGGTGGGGGCTGACGGCTGGACACCCGGGGGTGCCCACCGCCTCGGCCAGCAGTTCATGGGCCAAATCACTGGCGCTGCTTTGAATAAAAGAGTTACCCCAGAGGCCCCTGGAAGCCTGGTGCAGACGGGGGGTCGGGGATTGGGGCGGGAAGAGCCTGGGACCCCTGCCTCTGTTCCCCAGCCATCATGCCCACCGCTAACCCCAGAGGCGGCACACTCCCCTCCACACGCGTAATTCATCCTCCATTAGTGCTAGCGACAAGCTGACAAATTAAATCTCTTTTCAGTATAATCTGTCTCTAGTAGTTAGCAGAAGGGGAACAGCCCTACCTGGTTTTGAATATTTAAACCTCCACATAAAAACCGTGAACCCCAGGAGCGCAAGCGCGTGAAGGAACCTAATATTATCTTTAAGGGAGCGGGCAGCGCCCCGCCCCCCCCCCCCCATGCAAATGTCCCGTTTTTATCTGTGGCTGACAGGCATGTCGCAAATAGGATTAGAAAACCATTTTGTGAAATGGAAACGAACAGGATTTAATGNGCCCAGAGTTTCTCCTGTTATTTTTAGGCATACAGAAAAGTGATTTGGTTTTATTTATACACACACATACACATATGTTTTGTTTTTTAAAAGAAAAAATATATATTCTGGCACAAACACTCAAGGGCAAAAGTAAAAACAAAAAGAATAATATTTTAGAATCCCTTTTTAACAAGAATATATATATATATTCTTTTTTCTGATTCTTTTCCATTATACATTATTACAAGATATTAAATATAGTTTTCTGTGATATGCAATTATTAATATTAGTCCCTGTTAAATTAAGTATATATGTTAACAATTCAACATAATTAAGTAAAAATTGATTGTATATCTCAATACTTAGAGGATAAAAAGGAGTAAAGATACCTTGGTCAATATTGCTGAAGGCAGAGAAAGATAAAAGCATTTTAAAGAGAAAGAAAAAAATGAGAAGATAGAGATAGTGATAGTGATTTTATTAATCACAAGAAATGTCAAAATTCTCCAGGTAAAGGACAGAGGCTGTAAACTGAGTTTTAAATACACAATAAAGTTCTTTTTATAAGGGAACATAAATATACTGATACATAATAATTCAATGTAAAAGGATGAAAAAGAAGGAGACCAGGTAAATAATAATCACAAATAAGTTAGTATTGTTATATTAATACAAAAAATGCACTTTGAGGGGGAAAGTATTATGACGGGTAAAGATGGTTACTATCCATTGGTGTGTTTCAAGCCACAGTAAGTAATAGTATTTCAAAGTGTAGTACACGCCTCCACAACATGTATAGGGAACATTTTACATAATTAGAAGGAGAAATTGCAAACCTACAATTATACTGAGAAGTAAATGCTCCTTATTCTGTAATAGCAGACCAAGTAGACATATGAAAATTCTTATTTGCAACTCTGTAACAAAAATGTAGCAACAGCTGTCCCAAGTCAAGAAGACAGATAGCTAACTTGTGGTTTATTTCCATATTGGATAAGCATTCAGTGGTTGAAAATAGACTAGAACTCATGGATAACACATAGATAATTCTCTAAAACTGGATGCAAGGTGACAAAGGAAAGTTGAAAAATGTCACACGTAGCATGATACCACGTGGAGTTTTGAATTGGTTATGTACATGAAGGAACTTGGAGATGAGACTTGGATCGGAACATAAAGTTGGCAGTTGTCTGCATTTATCTCTGTAAAGTACAAGGAGGCGTAAATTTGCTGAAGAGAGTTAAGTAGAGAAGTCCCCTAGAGCCAGGCTTCCCAACTTTCACAAAGCACATTGACAGGAGGAGGCTCCAGCAAATGAAATGCAGAAAAGCAGCCTCTCTTGAAATGTAAAGACAGAAACAAATAAGGAAAGCTGTCTTATTGCTTGTCCTCATGGCTTCCTGCTTTGAAAGTGGTTCTGTAAGGCCATAGGATGCCCAAAGCCACAGTAGCTGTTTAGAATTGTGCAGGAGAAAAGCCTGAAGGTGAAAAGTCAGCATGCTAAGAATGGTGGATTAGGAGAGAAAGAATTTGACAGTTAGAGTCATTTGACTCATCTGGAAACTTACCACCTCGAGAATTTTGTTTTATGAGATGAGCATCTATTTTGTAAAGTCTCTGCTCCTTTTTTATTTTCTGTGACTTGAGGCCAAAAGCACCTTATTCTATCCTGTGGCAGTGTAACAATATCTAGTTCCTAGATAAATAAAGTTTGTGTTGAATATTAAAGCTACTCACTAGGATTACAAAGATGACTAAGACAGGTCCCTGAGACAGATCCAGGAGAGACCTAATATAAGAGAGAGAAATTTACATTGAAAGTAGTAAGAAATAGTAGGGTCTTGAAGGCTTTTGGTCACGGGTGTAGAATAATAAAGGCAGTGTTCTAGAACCATTAGCTTAGTATCATAATAAAAATGGTTCTTCACCTAGTATGCATAGAGAAGAAGAGAAAGTAGCTCAGTTGTGTCCCACTCTTTTCGACCTCATGGACTGTAACCCACCAGGCTCCTTTGTCCATGAAATTCTCTAGATAAGAATACTGGAGAGGATTGCCATTTCCTTCTCCAGGGGATCTTCCCAACACAGGCATCAAACCTGGGTCTCCCACGTTACAGGCAGATACTTATGGTTGAGCACCTAGTGTGCGTACAGATGACTATATTATAGATTTTATTTCATTCAAACCTTATAACAAACCAAGAAAGAAGTCTTGTCTGTGTTTGAGGGATGAAGAACCTGAGGGCCATGGAATTTAAATTATTGGTTCAAGATGAGATAACAGTAAGATTAAAGCCTGTCATCTTCACCTCCAGAGGCCATGTTCTTATCTGGCTTCTTTCATGTGACAGTGTTTCTTGTGGCATCTGCTGCTTTTATCCTCCTCATTTCATCATCCACACAGGACGCCTGGAGGGAGGAGAAATGGGAGTCAGGGCGACAGATCAAAGCAGAACAGAGGCAGGTATAGGAAGGGAAAGGAAGGAAGGATCAAGACGGATGACACCTGTTGGAGGAGTAATGAGACTTAGTGACAGAGAAATGTGGGATGGAGGGAATGAGGCCCCTAGGGACCTCAGAGATCCGTTCAGTTCCTTTTCTCCTTGAAAGAAGATCTAGTACTCATTGCTTCTGTTTTGTTCACACATTTCTTAACACATGAGAATCTAGCTTCTGCTGCAACTACTTTTGGGGAAAGTCTTCTCTATGTATTTACCATATGCCTAAAAATTTAACACAGATACAAACATTTTTTCCCCTATTTTTCTCAGTATCTCTTCACTTTCTTTAAGTGTTCTTCATAGGTCGTTCCACGAAACTGAGGTTATCCTTATAGAAACTCATTGTCTCTTTTAAAAAGCCTCTATCCTCCACCTTTTGTCTTCTTCCAGAATTATTGGAGGTTGCCTTGTATCTATCTTCTTACTTGAGTCCAATTTTTCTCTGTTGTCCTCTGAATGAACTCCTCGAATATGTCCTTTACTCTAACAATCTTTATCTATGTTTTTTCTCCTCCTGGATATCTTCTGAACAATTTTAACCTTTTGCTGTCCTATCTCCATACCTTCTCGCCTATAACTATCATATGGCTTTATATATGTATATATATATTTATTACTCCTTAAACAAGATGATATGTCTTATTTAAGGAGTAATTTTTTAAATATATTTTCAGTAGCTTTCACAGTGCCTCACATTTTGCATCTAGAAGACTCTCCATTCAGTTATTTCTTCACTCATTGAACAAGCATGTGAGTAGGAGGCACAAAAAGGAGAAAAACCAAATAAATAGCCAGAGAAGTGAGGTGGCAATTTGAAAATGCTGTGGAAATTCATATTCTATTTTTTAAACCTGATTGCTTACACAATAAAAGCTAAAGAGAAGTACAACATACAAAGGAAGGAAGTAAGCAAAGTGGTAGGTAGGAAGGGTCTCCCAAATGACAGATGCTCAGTTTTTTAGTATAGCTAAACAGTCGTGGTGCCTGCAGCTTCAGGTAGCAGGAGCTTCCAGCCATGAAGAGCCATCATGTTATACAAATATTTGCATTCTTGTTTTTATATAAGCCATTCATAGATGGTAGATGGGGACCTGTATTGGAGTTCTCCAGAGAAACAGAACTGATAGGAAGGACGAGTGGGTGGGTTTTAAGGCATCAGCTCATGGGATTATGTGGGCTGACAAGTTTGGAATTGGCAGGGCAGGCTGGCAGGCTAGAAATTCTGGCAAGAGATAATGATCTAGTCTTGAGTCTGGAGGCAGCACTTCTTCCTTGTCTGGGAACCTCAGTCTTTTCTCTTAAGGCCTTTAGCTTCAGTTATGTAAGGCTCACTCTAACATGGAAGGTAATCTGTTTTTACTCAATGCCTAATGATTTAAATGCTAATCACTTCTAAAACATGCTTTGACGGCAACATGAAGACTGATGTTTGACCAAAAACTGGGTACCATAGCCTTGCCAAGATATAGGAAGTTCACTATCACAGGATGGAAGCCAAGGACGCAGGGGAAGTGTTCCTCTGGATAGGAGAAGGGTCAGTTCCTTCAATGCAAATGGGAAATGAGGATGGGTACTGATGTAGGGGCATTAGGGAGTTCATGTGAAATAGCCTCTGGCTCTCTATGAAGAAGACAGATCTGAGATTGGAAGAAGGGATTAAAGATTTGACAATAGTAGATCAGGTTTGCAAAATTCAGTGACTAGAGTAGGAGATTGAGTTGTAAGTGAAATAGATTGCTGAGCAGAACTAAGGGCTGCTAATTAGAATCTTATGTGTAGTAAATCTCCTTAATAAATACTGATGGTGTAGCTGTTTCACATAAAATGACATCTTTATAACTGTTTGCACAGTGTTGCTCTTTACTTTCTTCTAGTAAACATCGCTCTTCAGTTAAGTGCCTTGCACCCTACTAAAATCTCTTATTTCATCTATCAGACCTAAGTAGTGTCACTTGTGGTCTGCTTGTTTGTAGACATTATTGTTTGCCTTGTAGCACTATGCACATAATAAATATTAAACTTTAATATTTTAAACAAGTGACAAGGTAAATCAGCTTAAGGAGAAGGATACAACCAATAAATGCTAGAAGAATTTTATAGGCTTTCAGCATAGACCCACAGCTCTGTAACTCAATACTGACACACTCTCTTGCCATCTTTCAAAGGACAAGCTTACATACTGTGTAATAGGCACTTCATATGTATTTAAATGAACTCATGAAGACGGATTCTATTTTCTACATCTTTGTCTATTTGCAAATCATGTTTTAGAAAACGGCTAGGAGGCAAAGAATATCTAAAGCTTTTGATTCAGTGTTCTCATCTTCCTACGTTTATTTGAGTTGTCTGGTTAGTGGCACTTGTTTATTTGTGAGGTAGGGTGAGGTAGAGAAAATATTTTTAAATCATGGAGTAGGAAGACCTAGGTAGGTGGTAGAAAACTCAGATCCCTACAGAAACATAGTACATCTGCTGGGAGATCTTGTAATCTTTGGCTCACATTTTAGTTTAGGCTTTATTATTTGCTAGTGCTATGATTTAGAGAAGTAATTCACTCTCCCACTGGCTTCATTTTCTTTATCTCTAAGATGTTAATATTATTTGTTTTGCCTACAGCATGATGTTTTAGCAACAGTTAAATAAAAATTTTATAACAGAACTTTCAGGTTATACCAATATACATCTATTAGTTCAAAACAGAGAGGGAGATTGGTTTTGAGGAACTGGCTCATACACTTATGAGGCTGGCAAGTCTGCAATCTGGATATCAGCCTGCAGCGTGGAAACTTGGAGTTGATGTTGGAATCCTGAGTCTCATATCTTGAAACCGGAAACTCCCACAAGGTGTCTACATTGCAGTCTCAAGGCAGAATTCCTTTTACTTCAGGAAACTTCTGTCTTTGCTCTTCAGACTTTCGACTGATTAGATGAGGCCTACCATTGTAATGGGTGATAATCTGCGTTACTTAAAGTGTACTGCTTTAATGCTGGTTCACAACAACATCTAGACTGAACAAATGTCTGAAGAAATGACTGTGTACAATAGCCCAGCCACACTGACACTCATCATCACCAGAGAGCATTATAATTAATACTTCATTCTTGAGTTGAGCCACTTAGATTCAATTCTAGCATCACCTTTTGGGGGCTAAGTCCCTTGAGCAAATACTGTACTCTCTCTGTAATTCACTTTCTTTTCTATGAAAGCATCTTATAGAGTTGTTATGAGATTAGATGATACATGTAATATGTTCAGAACAGGGTAGCACAGAGTAAATGTACAGGAAATTATGGTTATTATTATTAAATATATATCACTGTTACCTGGAAATATACCAGTACAAAACTCTGAAATGGAAAATAAATTTTTGTGCTTATTAATCCTATTGTCCACCACCCCACCCCCCACCCCACTGGGGTTCTGATAAAAAATAGTAACTACTCATTCTCCATTTATTGTAACCATCACAGTTTCAATATTCTTCCCTAAGGAAATGCCACTCTACTCCAGTATTCTTGCCTGGAAAATCCCATGGACAGAGGAACTGGGCAGGCTGCAGTCCATGGGGTTGTAAGAGTCAGACATGACTTACAGCTAAACCTCTACCACAATATCTTCTTCAGCACGGTCTATTTTTCAGAACTTTTTTCTGCTGTTTGAATAAACATCAGAATAAAATATTTGTGCTATAAAATATCACATACACACACATATATATAACACATATATAAATATGTGTTTTAAAATATTTATGCCATAAGTATCAAAAATAATTGACCTTTACAAGATAGTAGTTAAACCTGGCTACTCAGACTTATAGTTTATTCTATATTTTTATAGAGAAGCAGGAAATTACTTAGCCATCTGCCAGCTAAGAAGCCTTACCACCTTGTAGGCAATATCTTGGTAATAGATTCTTAATTTCATGCAAAGCTATTCATTAATTTTTGTCATAATCTCAAAGGGTTATAGTTTATTTATTTCTCTGCATCTGAACACATCAGCATCACCTAAAACAATTTGTTGATATGCGATTTTATTTGCTAATACTCAAGTGAATTTACCATTTCCAACTCTTATTTGTTTTTCAGAGTTAATTAACTGTGAGCTTCCCTTCTGTTGCATAGTGTATATTTAATAAGTGTCTCATTCCATTAAAGTAGCTGTATGTGGGCCTATCCATGGGTTCTTAATGTGTCGCTGAGCTGGTTTGGTTTAGGTGAAAAATAAGTTAGCTCAGGGAAAGAAAATAGAAATTAAAAAAAGAATTCAAAATTTTAAAAGATCAGTTAAATGAGCTTTATTATTAGAACTAATCTAATACTTACTTGTTTTTAAGACAAAATGTTAACATGGATTTACTAAATTGTGAATGAATAGGAAGTCATTTTTGTTATACTTACAGAGTTGAGATAAAAAATTCTTTACCAAGGAAGACTTTCACAGGTTGACCGTGAGCTCTGAGGTCCACTCTCACCCAGGACCTGGATCCTGGATTTTCACATTTAGAACCTCAATTTCATTAGGTCCTCAGTCAACTTGATCTCAGGAACAACTCTGAAAAATCAAACTCATAAATAATTTTTTAACATAATTTACAATGTTGGTTTATTACACTAGAGGCTATTTCAATCCAAAGATTAATCTAGGATACTGCCTCTAGATTAAACCCCTCCTGGTATCAAAATCCCTGAAAACTTGAATCTACATTTAAAGTTGTGTTTAGAGAATCCACAGTTAGGGTAATAGGACATGTACAGTCACAGAAAAGGCTAGAGGAGCAATTTAGTTTTATATTATGTCCCATCTCTATTTCCTTGGAGTGCTGGGTTGAAAAGGATCTTGAGATGTATATTTGATGCCAGTGAAAAGAGAATGCTATGCTTGAATGACAGCACCTTACATCTGCCCAAGATTCTGGTGTGAGCTGAGCATGCTATGTATCTGTCACTTTTGACCTAAGCTATTGAACAAAGGTTACCACTGTCCTGTACCCATAATATAATGCCTCACTCTACTCATTTAGAATGTAGATATCTTCCAGATGTGCTTGTGTTAAGTCGTTTCAGTTGTGTCTGACTCTTTGTGATCTGATGGACTTTAGGCCACCAGGTTATTCTGTACTCGGGATTCTCTAGACAAGAAAACAGGAGTGGGCTGCCATTTCCTTCTCCAGGGGATCTTCCCAACCCAGGGATCAAACTTGCATCGCTTATGTCTCCTTCACTGGCAGATGGTTTCTTTTCCATTAGCACCACCTGTGAAGTCTTCTAGATACATCACCCATTTCCCTTCAGTTCAGTTTAGTCGCTCAGTCGTGACCAACTCTGATACCCCATGAACTGCAGCACACCAGGCCTTCCTGTCCATCACCAACTCCTGGAGCTTGCTCAAATTCATGTCCATTGAGTCGGTGATGCCATCTAACCATCTCATCCTCTGTCATCCCCTTTTCCTCCCGCCTTCAATCTTTCCCAACATCAGGGTCTTTTCAAATGAGTTGGCTGTTTGTATCAGGTGGCCAGGGTGTTGGAGCTTCAACTTCAGCGTCAGTCCATCCAATGAATATTCAGGACTGATTTCCTTTAGGATTGATGAGTTGATCTCCTTGCTGTCCAAGGGTCTCTCAAGAGTCTTCTCCAACACCACAACTCAAAAGCATTAATTCTTTGGCACTCAGCTTTCTTTATAGTCCAACTCACATCCATACATGACTACTGGAAAAACCATAGCTTTGACTAGATGGACCTTTGTTACCAAAGTAATGTCTTTGCTTTTTAATATGTTGTCTAGGTTGGCCATAACTTTTCTTTCAAGGAGCAAGCGTCTTTTAATTTCATAGCTGCAGTAACCATCTGCAGTGATTTTGGAGCCCCCCAAAATAAAGTTGAGCTATTTCAAATCCTAAAAGATGATGCTGTGAAAGTGCTGCACTCAATATGCCAGCAAATTTGGAATGTTCAGCAGTGGCCACAGGACTGGAAAAGGTCAGTTTTCATTCTAATCCCAAAGAAAGGCAAAGCCAAAGAATGCTCAAACTACTGCAGTACTGCACACACTAGCATAGTGATGCTCAAAATTCTTCAAGCCAGGCTTCAGCTGTATGTGAACTGTGAACTTCCAGATGTTCTGGCTGGATTTAGAAAAGGCAGAGGAACCAGAGATCAAACTGCCAACATCCGTTGGATCATCGAAAAAGCAAGAGTTCCAGAAAAACATCTATTTCTGCTTTATTGACTATGCCAAAGCCTTTGACTATGTGGATCACAACAAACTGTGGAAAATTCTGAAAGAGATGGGAATACCAGACCACCTGACCTGCCTCTTGAGAAATCTGTATGCAAGTCAAGAAGCAGCAGTTAGAATTGGACATGGAACAACAGACTGGTTCCCTTAGGCAAATATAAAAAATATCAGTTCAGTTCAGTCGCTCAGTCACGTCCGACTCTTTGCGACCCCATGGACTGCAGCACGNTTGGCTTTGTCAGGTCTTTGTTGTGGCACATGGCATCTTTCATTTCATCTAGATGGCTTTTCTCTAGTCATGGTGCAGGGGCTTATTTGCCACAAGGCACGTGGGACATAAGTTCCCCGACCAGAGATTTAATCCACGTCCCCGGCAGTGGAAGGTGGATTCTTAACCAGTGGACCTCTAGGGAAGTCCCTGCATCTTGGCTTTCTGTACCACATTATAGGGCAAAAGTAGAAGGAAACGGCAACCTGTTCCAACATTCTTGGGCTTCCCTGGTGGCTCAGTTGGTAAAGAATCTGCCTGCAATGCAAAACACCCAAGTTTGATCTCTGGGTTGGGAAAATTCCCTGGAGGAAGGAATGGCAACCCACTCCAGTAACTTGCCTGGAGAATCCCATGGACAGAGGAGCCTAGTGAGCTACAGTCCGTGGGGTCGCAAAGAGTCGGACACGACTGAGCAACTAACACACACTTGGCCAATATTCTTGCTTGGGAAATCCCATAGACAGAAGAGGCTGGTGGGCTACAGTTCATGGGGTTGCAAAAGAGTTGGACACAGTTTAGTGACTAAACAACAACAAACATAAGGACGCTAACAGTAACAGTCAGGTAGCATGTATCTTTTAGATACGAGCACATTCATTTCCCACAACACCTCTGTGCGGTAGGGCTATAATTCACCCCATTTTGCAGATGAGTTAACTGAGGCACAAAGAGGTCAAGTGACCTGCTCAAGGTCACACAGTTTGCAAGCACCAGAACCCGCATCTGCAGGCAGGCAACGTGGCACCATAGGAAGGTACTTCACTGCTATGTGCTGCTGCCTCTCCAGAGCTTCCGAACCCCTGCCTACAGAATGGGGTCCAGGTTCCTCTCACAGATTCTCCTCACAGCAGGGCTGGGACTAGACCAAGGTGCTTGGGGTGCAGGATTCAAGGAAATCCCTGCTGTAAGGGTCCCCCCCTCTCAGAAAATCCTCCAGGCCCACATCCACAAATGACCACAAAATCACCATGTGTGTTGATCTGGGGGCTATAAATAAAGTTTCTGAGCAAGTGGGTTCACAAATGCAGAATCTGTGATTATCAGGGCAGGGCTGCCCTTCGATATTGTCAGCTACAAGTTGGCACTTGCCATGGGCACTTGCCAGCTACCTCTACAAGGATTAAGTCATGTGCTGCTGCAGCTGCTGACCTTCAACACCCCTGAAAGGAGTTCAGGGTGAGAGCAGAGATGAGGCATTCTGTGCTTGAGTGAGGGGAGAACTGGGAGGACAGGTCTTCAGATACTTAGATATTCCCAGGAGCTGATTTTATGAGCCAAATTCTTGTATCTCCTCATATCTAGAAAAGCATTAAGATCCTTTATGGTGACAACTATTTCTCATGACCAGTAGAAGCTTCATGAGACCAGCAGAAACTTTCTGGAAAAATATGTGCTTGATAGCATGTATTCCCCCTTCACCAAAATCATATATATATTTCAGTTTCAGTTCAGTCGCTCAGTTGGGTCTGACTCCATGAACAGCAGCATGCAGGCCTCCCTGTCCATCACCAACCCCCAGAGTTTACCCAAACCCTTGTTCATTGAGTCAGTGATGCCATCCAACCATCTCATCCTCTGTCATCCCCTTCTCCTCCTGCCCTCAATCTTTCAAATGAGTCAGCTCTTCACATCAGGTGGCCAAAGTATTGGAGTTTCAGCTTCAGCATCAGTCCCTCCAATGAATACCCAGAGCTGATCTCCCTTAGGATGGACTGGTTGGATCTCCTTGCAGTCCAAGGGACTCTCAAGAGTCTTCTCAAACACCACAGTTCAAAAGCATCAATTCTTCGGCACTCAGCTTTCTTTACAGTCCAACTCTCACATCCATACATGACTACTGAAAAAACCATAGCCTTGACTAGACAAACCTTTGTTGACAAAATAATGTCTCTGCTTTTTAATATGCTGTCTAGGTTAGTCATAACTTTCCCTCCAAGGAGAAAGCATCTTTTAATTTCATGTCTGCAATCACCATCTTCAGAGGTTTCAGAGCCCCCAAAAATAAAGTCAGCCACTGTTTCCCCATCT
>SJYV01006996.1:974569-994250 GCA_006410875.1 Neotragus pygmaeus
AATTTGATCTCTGGCTCCTCTGCCTTTTCTAATCATATATATATACACATTGTCTTTCTCCCTGACTTTTGGAACAGTTTTCTCACAGCTATCAGAAGTGCTGTCTCCCAGGCTTCAGTCCTCATTTTGTCCCCAAATAAAATTTAATTTGAGACTTTCATGTTGTGCATTTTTTTCTAATTGACAATATTTTAGCCTCCACTGTGGACATGCTGATGGGACCAGCTGGACATGGCCACGGTTGGAACCAGAGCCCCAGGAGTCTTGCTTGTGTTCTTCTTTGCTCATCTCCCAACAGCCATGGAGCCTGGAGGGGACATGAGCTGGTAGAATGAATGGAGAACCAGCAAGCCAGCTCCATGGGTGCACTGCCCTGAGACTGAGCCCTGGAGGAGGGAGGAACAGCGCCCCTTAGAATAGCGGTTATCAATATAGAGCAGCGCCCCCTGGAGGACACAGGCTGCAGGGACCCAGCCAAAGTATCTGATTCTGTAGGTCCAGGTGGGCCAGAGAGCGGGCATCTCTGAGAAGCCCCCAGGGGATGCTGATGCTGGCTGGGGATCCCACGTGGAGGACCTCTGCCGTGCGTGGAACAGGGGCTCATGGTCTTTCACATTTTCAAGGGTACACGATGCACTGCAGACAGGAATAATGTACAGACACTGCTTCTGGGCTTTAGAAGGGCTGAGAGCCAGGGCAGAGTCCTGGGTGGGTAACTTCTGCGCCTCGCCCTGGCCCCTCTTGGCCCCNTGTACTCTGCATATAAGTTAAATAAGCAGGGTGACAATATACAGCCTTGACGTACTCCTTTTCCTATTTGGAACCAGTCTGTTGTTCCATGTCCAGTTCTAACTGTTGCTTCCTGACCTGCATACAAGTTTCTCAAGAGGCAGGTCAGGTGGTCTGGTATTCCCATTTCTTTCAGAATTTTCCACAGTTGATTGTGATCCACACAGTCAAAGGCTTTGGCATAGTCAATAAAGCAGAAATAGATTATCAGACTAAGCTCTATTTTTCACAGAAAGCCATCTGACCACATTTTTCAGGTGACAATATCCTTGAGTAAGATATGATTTTCTTTAGTCATATTATGGCTGTAAGATTAGCCAGAATTATGGTGTTTCTGTGGTCTCCATAAGCAACACTTTAAAAATCATATTCTTTAAAGATGAATATATGCTGTAGACATGTTATTAATTCAGTGAGGACTGACTAGCGTCAGAAATGAGTTTTCTCTGTCTTCAGGTTTAAGGATACTCCATGCCACCTTATGCTGATGCGTTTTTTGTGCTTCATACTAAAAAGACTTCATAGTTTGTCTCTTAAGTCTCCCAACTTTCCTGGATAAAGATTGAATTTGTTTTCCCAAACTTTTAGGCTTATCTGGGCAGGGAGAGAAGCTCATAGCCTTGGCTTTGAGTGTGGCTGAGGATGGGATGTCTTCAAGACTGACCAAGAGAAGGCAGACAACCTCTTGGGTTGCCTTAATTTAAAGGATCTTTCATATTCTGTAAGGAACACAGACTTCACACCTAAGAGATATATACATATTTTTTTGGAGGGGTGGGTGAGCAGACATTAAGGGATATGGATTTGAAGAGCTGGTGAGTAAGGGCAAGTTATTCATTTTAAAAATGCAGTTTCATATATTTTTTAAGAAACTGATAACTTAAGAGAATACCTTTTCTGTATTTCAGTTGGGATTAGTCTAAAGTTGTCATATAATATATACACTAGACTTCAAAAGGCTTTACACATACCGCATGACTCTGAAAATTACTTCAGAGAGTTGTGAATAGACTTTTCTTCAGGGTATTTCAGACTAATCTAAGAAAATCTTTACCTGAACAGTTCTTTATGTGTATTTATTTTAGAAAGAATTCTACTGCTCTCTGGTTATTGTTTATTTCATTTGTGAAGCTCTTTAGACTCTTCAGAAGAAATGATTAATAATTAAATACCAAGGTTCAGTTCAGTTCAGTCACTCAGTCGTGTCCGCAGCACGCCAGGCCTCCCTGTCCATCACCAACTCCCGAGGTTCACTCAGACTCGTGTCCGTTGAGTCAGTGATGTCATCCAACCATGTCATTATTCTTATTTTAATGTGTGTATTTCATTTACTAATAACATTTAAATCATTATTGTAACATATCTACTAATGTCTCTACTTCCAAGGATTTACTTTTATTTTCCCATTGACTTATTTTTCAATATGACTGTGAGGACGGTCTCAAAATTTCATAACTCCCTGATTTTTGATTCTTCAGAAAACTGTACACTTTTGAGTATCAAAAATGCCCCAAACACCCCCAAGTCCTTCATCTCAGAGGTTGATTTTCTTTTAAATATCTAACAACCTCAGTCCAATCATTGACCTAGATTTTTTGGCAGGCAGTTCATCTCTTGTTATTGGATTTTCTTGGTTTCATATTTTTGAACTCTAGGAGTGTTTAATTTTCCCATGAATCCTTCTGATTATTGTGTACTAATATTTGATGTCATTGTTCAGAGGCTAAATTGTGTCTGGTTCTTTGCAACCCCATGGACTACCACATATCAGACTCCTCTGTCCATGGAGATTTCCAGGCAAGAATATCAGAATGGATTGCCATTTCCTTCTCCAGGGAGTCTTCCTGGACTGGAGATCAGACTCATATCTCTTGCATTGGCAGATGAATTTTTTTACCACTGAGCCACCAGGGAAGCCTTTTCTAACATTAGTTTCAGTTAACATGTTTTAGTTTCAGCCAGCATGAAATCCAGCCCAAACTAGTCTAAAAAATGTAAGGGATATGTTTACTTATATCATTAATCTCCAGGAGTAAGGCATGCTTCAGTGCTGGTGGTCTAATGAGGACTGTGTTCTTCCTGTCTTTCCCTACTACAACCTCTAAATCAATTTCATACCAAATTTTTCTGGGGCCACAGGATACAGGTCAGTAAGAGTTGAAAATACAGAGTTTCATTTTCAACTCTAGGAAGAAGAAGGTTGACTTTTATAACTTTCTCTTAAATGGCAAGACACTTCTTTCTTAAAAGCCTACCAAAAAAAAAAAAAAAAAGAGAGAGAGAGAGAGAGAGAGAGAGAGAGAGAAACAACTCTCCTCACTTCTCACTGGTGTAAACTGATTCAGGCACTTCCACCAATAACCTCCAGCAGAAAAGATGAAATAAATGTAATTGACCCACATGAATCAATGAGTCTTGCTTCCTTCCCAAGGCCATGCCTCAGATAGAAAATGAATATTGAGTAGTAAATTATTCCATAGCATGCTGCTATGGACTAGTGTTCTGGGCTTTTTCACTGGTTTCCACTTACTAAGTTATAATTTTAATACATCACAACTTTCCCTCTTCTAGATCACAATCATGAGGGAGCAAAAAGGGTACACTTACTTTGAATATGGCCGTTGAACTCTAAAATAATATTTTAGGTTTGATCTCTCTGTTGAGTTCTGATCTAAAGCCACCAATGTCTACTTTAATGAAGTCATTATCTCCATTTAGATATCTAATGGGTAACTCAAACTTAACATGATCAAAAGAGGACCCTTGGTTCCTCCTCAACCCTACACTTTTCCTCCTTCAGACATCTCCATAAATAGAAAGAAATATTCTTATTTATAGAACCTCATTTATTCAGTTGATCAAACCCAAAATCAAATTAGAATCATATCAGCTTTTTTCTTTTCCTTCCAAAATGAAAATCGCTCAGTCATGTCCGACTCTTTGGGACCCCATGGACTATATGGTTCATGGAATTCTCCTGCCAGAATTCTGGAGTCGGTAACCTTTCCCTTCTCCAGGAGCTCTTCCCAACGCAGGGATTGAACCAGGACTCCCACACTGCAGGTGGATTCTTTACCAACTGAGCCACAAGGGAAGCCCTTTCCTTCCAAACACACACACAATTTGTCAGCAAGCTCTATTGGCACGTAGGCAAAAAATATATCTTGAAACTGTCTACTTCTCTTTTCTTCACAGCTACTATCCCAGTCTAAAATCCCATCATTATTCACCTAACTTGCCTCTTAACTGTCTGGTTTTCACTTTTGCACCTATACAATTAATTGAACAAACAATGTCCTGGTGAGCTTTGAAAACTGTTTATAAAATCCTGTCATGTGGCTTGGATGATAAAGAATCTGCTTCAGTGTAGCAGATCCAGGTTCGATCCTTGGATCAGAAAGATCCCCTGGAGAAGGAAATGCCAACCCACTCCAGTATTCTTGCCTGGAGAATCCCATGTACAGAGGACCCTGGTGGGCTACAGTCCACGGGGTTACAGAGTCAGACATGACTGAGCAACTCTAGATTTTAATTCTTACCTTTTATATGTGTTTTTCAATTTATAAAAATGTTTTGATTAACATAAAGCTTTAATTTTAAAATGGTCGAATATATCAGTCTTTTCCTTTAAATTTTGTCATCTCTGTCCTTCCTTTTAATAAATTCAAACTTGGGCATCTTAGTATATATTTTGCCATATTTTCTGCTGAACATTTTAATGTTTTCCCTTTTAAGTTTAAGTGTTTAAACCTTCTGGGGTGGATTTTTGTGTATCATGTGAGGTACTACATATCAATTTTCTTTCTTCCCATGTGATTAGATAATTGTCCTGAAAACACTATTGAATATTTCCTCATTGCCTCTCTGATCTGAAATGATTAAGATTAAGACTCTGGGACTTCCCTGGTGGTCCAGTGGTAAAGAATCTGTCTGGCATTGCAGGGGACATGGGTTCGATCCCTGGTCCAGGAAGATTCCACGTGCCTGAGGGTAACGAAGGCCATGTGCCACAATTACTGGGCCCAAGAGCCGAGAGCCTGTGCTCTGCAACAAGGAAAGCCAGTGCAGTGAGAGCCTGCGCCCACAATTAGGGAGCAGTCCTACTCACTGCAACTAGAGAAAGACCGCGATGAAGACTATGCACAGCCCCCCCCCCAAAAAAAAAAGACTCTGGACAAGGGGATGACAGTGTCTGCTTCAGTTAAAGGCAAAAGTTCCTTTTCAAAGAAGCAGAGCTACTCTGACGTAGAAGCAACTCAAGGTGCTGAAAATTCTTCCTAGATACTGATTCAATGGCCATTGGACCTAGCTCCAAATAAAGATGTCCCAGAAGGCAATGGCACCCCACTCCAGTATTCTTGCCTGGAAAATCCCATGGATGGAGGAGCCTGGTAGGCTGCAGTCCATGGGTTCACTAAGTCAGACATGACTGAGTGACCACTTTCACCTTTTGCTTTCATGCGTTGGAGAAGGAAATGGAAACCCACTCCAGTGTTCTTGCCTGGAGAATCCCAGGAATGGGGGAGCCTGGTGGGCTGCCATCTATAGGGTTGCACAGAGTTGGACATGATTGAAGTGACTTAGCAATAGCAGTAGCAATGTACTTGGAAGGGATCCATCGAAGTGGCTCAGACAGTAAAGAATCTCCTGGTAATGCAGGAAACCCGGTTCTATTCCTGGGTCAGGAAGATCCCTTAGAGAAGGGAATGGCAACACACTCCCGTATGCTCGCCTAAAGAATTCCATGGACAGAGGAACCTGGTGGGCTATAGTCCATGGGGTCACAACATCAGACACGACTCAGCGACTACACTCTTACTTTCAATGTACTTGGAAGAGAAATTTGTGAGGCCATGTTTCAGGTGAAAAATGACAATATTGATATTAGAACAGTCAGTATTTACTGAGAAATTACAATGAGTACACTCTCTTTACATGTTATGATTCTTAATTCTCTTAGTAACTCATGAAGCAGATATAATGGTTCCCTTTTTTTAATGATGAAGAATCATAGGCTTAGAGAGTTTAAATGACTTTGCAAAAATTAGTAGGTGGCAAAATCAAGACTCATATTCCAATCTCTGGCAGTAAGACTTGACAACTACTTCCATAGTCTTTTATTATAATTTTGACCTCAGTGGAAAGAAAGTCTTCTCCAAGTTCACTGAAGGAGAGTCAGAGTATTTTACGCACTGTGGTCACAAATAGGACGATCAGGTGGAATGCTATGATATCCTGCCTGGCATTTTGTAAACTGTCAAAAATTTTTATTTCTTATGATATGGGAAACTAGAATGTAAGGGATAAGAGTGTAGGATTCTAAACTCTGGGTTTGTAAGCTGTGTGACTATCAGAAAGTTTCACTTCTCTTACTTGCAAAATAGGGACGGGAACACTCCCTGCTTTGTAAGCCTGTGGTGATCACTCGATAAGTCGACACTGGTGTTAGCACTCTGCCTGGCACACACACACACACATGCTCAAGAAGTGGTAACTATGTTGTTGAATGTCTTCATTCAACACAAAGCCAGTGTCAGTGCCTTTAGGATCATTGACAGCAGAAGCTACAGTCAATAAACCTGACTGAGAGGCACAGGTGAAGTCCTCTGAAGTGGGTAAGCCAGAGCTCACACAGCCACCAAGCAGTGGAACTGCAACAGCAGCAGCAAGTCTACAAGTGCCCAGAGGTATGAGCTTCCTGGCATCCTGCCGGAGGAAGGAGGAGCCCTGAGGGATTATGCATTATCCCGCTGGATGGGAAGTCGGAATCCATACCATTGTCATGGCCGGCCATTGAGCGTGTTAACAATATCCTTGGTCGTCCTCTTCTAAGCTCCTGTACCTTTGGGAAGTAAAAACTCCATACCAGACTCCTTTTTAATTGCATGCTTCTGTCTGCTCAGTTTTCTCCTTTCAGCTCAGAAAGCAATCACCTAATAATATCACATGAAGGAGAAAAAACCTTTCCCTAATTTACAAAATTGCAGGTAATTCTGTTATTCAATTAAGATAATACTGTTTCTGAGCTTAACCTCCTGTCCCAAACTGAAACCCTAATTAGGCTGTAGACACGCAGAAAAATGAGAAAGTTATGTGCCCATGATTTCTCTCTTCTTATATTAGGAAATAAAATTCTCCCAGAGTTTTCTGGCAGGTCTCTCCATTTGAGTCACAGAATCAGTTTCAATGTGCTTCATTTGTTTGCAAGAATGTAAAATACCATCACCATAATTACCTCTTCATCTTTATAAGTATTGCAATGACTATAATAAGAATGCAATCCTAGTAAAACCTATATTGCCCTTTGAGAAGGCTTCATTTCATGTGTAATGCACTTTACAATCCTTCATGGGTAGAATTGTATTAATAGAAATTTTCATATATTGAATTTCATTATTAGCTAAGGAATGATTTGTTTTACAAGGTTAATTATCTTTGTCTTCTAAAAATATTTACTAGTTAATAAAAATATTGAAATTCTTTTTGTTTAAAAATCAAGGCACAATATACTACTTTGTAATAAAGGTTCTGTATGTTGTACATATACAGAGTTCTGGTTATAAGCTAGAGGACAAAATTTCTTTGAATGTTAGAACTTTTCGATTCTATTTTAGTACTATAATTTTTCTTGGCAATAAAAAATGCACTTCTATTGAATTCAAAATTGCAATAAATGTGCTCTGTGCAGATAATGTAATACCTATAAATTCCCAAGCCCTACAATTGTAGATTGCATATCTCAAAGGATTAAGGATCTGAATTCTGTTTTAAAAATAATGAGCTGAAGACTGATTGCAAATGGATTATTGTTAACACAGGCAACTAAGCTTTTCCACTGTTTTGTCTAGATCTGAGCATGAGGCATTCAAAAACCAAGGCAGTATGTTGGATTTAGCAGGCTTAGAGCTTTAAAACACAAACTAAAATCATAACTAATACTCTTCTCCTGGGGGTTGAGAAGAGAGAGTCTATAGGTATGAGCCAGGAGTACCTGAGATATATGATCCCACACTGAGCAGTGCTTGGGTATGAATTAAAAGCTGAAGCTGAGCTAGGGAGCCCTGACAAAGAACCACACATTCTGTATTCCATCTCACCTCCCCTGCCAAATCACACAGCTACATTGAGGAAGAGCTATACTGAAAAATGAAAACTAATAAAGTAAGCAAACAGAATCAACCTCCTACCATTTTTCCATTTTTAATACTTTCATAAGCAATGTTAAATTATTTGAATTGAATATTTTCTTGTAATCAAATTTTTTCTACTCTGAGTACTGATTTTATTCATCCAGCTACCAAAGTAGTGTTTTATTTTATGGTCAAAATCATACTATATTAGGGCTGAAAGATTATTTAGAAATCATTTACATTTTATTAAAGATGCATTTGGGGGCTTCCCTGAAGGCTCAGATGATAAAGAATCAGCCTCTAATTCAGAAGACCCGGGTTTGATCCCTGGGTTGGTAAGATCCCCTGGAGAAGGGAGTGACTACCCACTTCAGTATTTCTGCCTGAAGAATTCCCATGGACAAAAGAGCCAAGTGGGCTACAATCCATGGGGTCGCAAAGAGTCAGACATGGCTGAGTGACTAATACTTTCACTTTTCTTAAGAAAGGAGGGAATTGGGGCTTAAAGAAGCTATGTGCCCAGGCAAAGGCCAGAGGCAAGGGNACTTCATTCGGTATTCCAAAGCCATATTTGCCTGTTACTACAGGTGTTTCTTGACTTCCTCCTTTTGCATTCCTACTTTTGCTTCCTCAGTCTCACACTATTACTTGCTAGGGTGGAAACAGACTGAGAAATGCAAAATGTTTGTGTGTCCTTCTTGTATGTTACGTATTCAGGGGCAGGTTCACTCTATCGGGGTGGAAATTTTGGGATGTTTTCATTCCCCTTTGATAAATCACATAACACCCCTATGAAACTACACACACCCATACATACAAACACACACACAGGCACACAAATACCACCTCAGAGAGGGGGGAGGGGTCTTTCTTGAATTTTTTTTTGCTGAGAGAATTAATAAACCAAACCTAAAGTCAAGTATTATGAGCAACAATTCCACTGATAAACCCATTGACGGGGCATTCTGCTGCTCAGCTTTAGAAAGTATATACTTACTCAGATTAATAAAATTTTATTTAGAATATTTGGACCTGTAGTTTTCTTTTATGTCCAACCTTCATTATATTGGGATTGAGATCATTAAAAAAAAATAAGCACTAGAACTTTTATCATTCTTTCTGATCAGAAATATTTTAATAAAAAGTCTCCTCTTTGCAAAGTAAATTGCAATTCTGAAGATTCATTGTTCAGTACTTTTAACAGCATCTAATTACACTAACTGAAATAGTAATACCCACTATTAGATACTTAGTATTATATACTTTTAATAATATATGTTTAATTGTCCAATTTATTTCATGGTATTTGATGTTTTCCAGAGTTCTGAATTATGTTACTAATCTCATCTTGGTTGTCCCTTGTTTGTAAACATTCAAATGGCTACTGTATCTGATAATAAAATTAGAACTAGTATTTTAGTTAAAAAAAAAAAGTGCCCTCNATTGTCCAGTTTATTTCATGGTATTTGATGTTTTCCAGAGTTCTGAATTATGTTACTAATCTCATCTTGGTTGTCCCTTGTTTGTAAACATTCAAATGGCTACTGTATCTGATAATAAAATTAGAACTAGTATTTTAGTTAAAAAAAAAAAGTGCCCTCTGTGTTATATTCCAACTCCCCTGACTTTCTCTTTCTATTCTTTGCTCTGTGCTTTACGCTCCAGAAGCACTGCATTTTCAGTAGTTCTGCACGTGCAACATGCTGTTCTGTGCTTATGAGGATGGTTCTTGCTCTGCCCTTTGTTCTCCTTTTAACCTCAATAGACGTAAGCACGTAGCTGTTATATGTGCTGCTTCTGCAATTAAAGTGCATATTTGACTTTGGTAAAGGTTGTCAAAGCTTTTTGTCCCTTAGTATCATCATTTGTAAAATGAAGATCATTCTGTCATTTTTGAGACTGTACCCAAATACTGCATTTCAGACTCTTTTATTGACTATGAGGGCCACTCCATTTTTTCTAAGGGATTCTTGCCCACAGTCGTAGATACAGTGATCATCTTAAATCCACCCATTCCCATCCATTTTCAAAGATGATCCCACTTCATAACACTATTGTGAGGATGAAAAAATTCCTCTTTGCAGTACTTAGAAGAGAGTTTTGCACTTAGTTAAGTACTCTATGTAGGTTAGGTGCAATTATTTTTTAATGGATAAATTTTGTTCTTCCACAATTTTTGTTCTTTCTCAATTTAGAGACTTTTGTTTTAGAAACATATTGCCTTCAAAACTCAAAGCAGCCTATCAGACATTTTGCTTCCTTATTTAATAATGAAAAATGAGTGCAAAATTGCAGTAAGTTCTTTTATTTTTGAAGTATAGACTGGCAGATACCTGACAAGTAGACCTCATTGAAGTGGCTAGTCCCTGATCTTCATGAGGTTGATCTTCTGCCCTCTGGAAGATATGCTTCTTAAAGTCTCCAGCATACCAGCTACTCCTTTCTTATGTTGTCCAGTCTGTATGATGTTTTCAATGTAAGGGATCATAATGATATGCTATGATATGGCCAGACTGTTTCAGATTATGTATATTATTACAGAAGATAATTGACATATTCTTGAGGCAAACCAGTAATTGAATATTTTTATATTTCTCCCATGAATGTGAACTGTTTCCGATCTCTTTTCCACAGCAACAGGATGAAAAGTATGCATTCAGCAAATCAATGCCCATGTGCAATGTACCTGTAGGCTTAACTAATCTGCAGTAATACCACATTTGCCATAGACACCGCAGTCAGGACTACACTTTGGTCAAATCTGCAGTAGTTTGCATTCTCCAAGAATCATTTAGTCTCAGCAGGGCCAGACTGGGGAATGAAACAGAAGTAGAACATAGACCACTACCATCTCTCACTATTCCACCACTCCAGACTACTATAGCGTGTTTGATTTAGTCTCTTGACCAGGGTTTCAGAAGTTTTCTGGCCTTCCCAACTATTGTAGCTGTAATAACTCTTACTTTACACCAGAGACCAATTGTGATAGTTACTTCTACTGACATTTAACATTTTGGTTATACACCTAGAAGCTTGGGGATAGCCACTACCTGGGTTGCCAGTGAATTTGAGGTTCTTTCTTCATTGCGAAAGAATTCAGAGATGAAGCAGAGAGGTTAAGAGGAAGAGTGAGCAGGCACTTCAGGAGCTGCCACTGGGTTTTCCCTATCAAGCCACTTATGCTGCTGCTGCTGCTGCTAAGTCACTTCAATCGTGTCCAACTCTGTGCGACCCCATAAATGGCAGCCCACCAGGCTCCCCCGTCCCTGGGATTCTCCAGGCAAGAACACCAGAGTGGGTTGCCATTTCCTTCTCCAGTGCGTGAAAGTGAAAAGTAAAAGTGAAGTCGCTCAGTCGTGTCTGACTCTTAGTGACCCCATAGACTGGAGCCTACCAGGCTCCTCCGTCCATGGGATTTCCCAGGCCAGAGTACTGGAGTGGGTTGCCAGTGCCTTCTCCAAGCCATTTATGAGGGGCCTAAAAATGAAGGGGTGGAATATTCACTGGAGAAGGAGGGATTTTTGTCACCATATAGCTTGAGTTACAAGTGTCATGGCCTCATGGCGTCCTTATACAATGATTACTTCTTACCTGTTAGACTAATCTGATTGTAATGAGGGCCCAAGGAGCAAAAGGTTGCCTTTGGATTCAGAAGATTCACCCTTTTCCCTACCTTTCTTTGCCTGCTACTCAGACTCTTATCACCCTAAATGGATGGTTTCCTATCAGTCTGAAGGCTCCTACTTTACTTTGTCTGTCGATGGACTCCTGCTGCTTATAGGTTGGGTGGTTCAGGCCCTTGCCCCCATTTCTCTGCTCATACCTGGTTATTTACCTGCTGTAACACCTGGAGCTGTGCTTCACTTAGGCCCACTGTGAACTTTTATATGCCTGTTTTTCACCCTGTCTCTGTAGGTCCCACTCCTCACATATCAAGTCAATGAAAAGCCTTTCCAGTGTCCTTGAAAATATGTGATTATCCTCCCTTCCCCAGTTGCATACAGTTATGTTGGTAAATGGCCATAATTCCCTTTGAAGAAGTAGAGGAATCTTTATAGTAGTTACTTGCCAGGATGTTGCAGGGTGTTTCTTTCTACACGACCTGACCACCTCTTCAGTCAGCAAGTTCAGGATCTGAAAATTGGCTCATGTCTGGGAACTGAGCAAAGTATTGTGACTTTTAATAGGAGTGTCCACCCTCTGACTCCTGACTTTATTCGTCTTCCCTGGACAGTGCCCACTATCAAAATCCTATTGATTTTTAAAAGGGATTTATTGCCTAGGAACTATATTCAGTATCTTAAAATATAATGGAAAATAATTTTTAAAAGAATGTAGATATATGCACATATATGTTTAACCAAATCACTTTCCTGTACACCTGAAACAAACAAAATATTGTAAATCAACTATACTTCAGTTAAAAAAAGTGCTTTATTGAAATCCCACTACCTCTCTTTTTTCTTGTATGTATGACCTCAGCCAAAATGAATCTCTCTGTCCCCTGAATTCTTGTAGATATAATGGTGATCACATTCTGTTGTTTGTTATACTTATTTCTGTACATCTTCTGCACGGATCTTGACTGTACATTAGGCTGAAACTCTCATTTATCATTTTATTCTTTAAAACACCCCACATAGTGCCTTGAACATACTAAGAGAGCTGTGAAAATTTAATGACTTGATTTTAAATTGCTAACTTTTCTTCTGCCACTTAATTACAAGGCAAAAATGCATTTATCCATTAAGTAGATTATGTTAGTTTTCTATTTATATACTAGTTTGTATATGTAAGCCTATATAGTAAAAGACAAAATATTTTCATGTATATATATGGAATTATATATGTGTGTACTAAGCTAGATTATTTTTGATGTTAAAGATTAAGATTTTAATTATTCAGATGCCAAAATCTAATTACCAAAATCTTTCTTTACAGATAATTTGTGGTAAAAGCCTTTCAGTGAATGACATTACTCTTAGTACTTTGAAAGAAGAAGGGTACAAAGCTGCTTTCATTGGGATAGGTGAGTAGCTTATTTTCAAATATTTTTTTAATAATTTTTTTAACTTCCTGACAGTATTCAGAAAAATAGCTACCTTCAGACATTTTTATGGTAGAACTTGTGTCTGTTCAGAAAAGAGCACGTAGAAATGAATGGCCAAAGAAAATTTTCTGTTTTATAATGAGTTGCACTGCCTCACCTCATTATAGATTGACTTGGACAAGACAGTCTTTATCTTCCCATTCTCTCACCATGTTCTCATCACCAGTAAACATCTAAGATGCAAAGTGTTTTCAGGTCATGCCAAAGAAGCTCAGAATTCAGGCTTAGAAATATCTAGATTCTGTAGCTTTCTTTTTATGATAAAACAAATTTGTTAAGTTGATATTAAGAGATAGAATTGGCTCATTTTCTTTCTTTTTATATTTTCTAAAGAGTTCATATTTGGCTGAAGTATAAAGATGTTTGATCACAGTTCTGAATGTCACATACTGTGTAACTGCTAAGGCAATCAATGTGTCCTATGGTTCCATATTTTGCCAAAGTATCCCAGGGAGATTGAGTTTTCTAACATGTTCCCCTTTCTCTTACTCTGTACCGAGACCAACGAGAACACACTGTTGATATAATTTACTCTTTGTCTTGTAAACTTTGTACTTATTCTATTATATGATCATAGTATGAACAGTGAATGGCATATAAACTGAGTAAGTGCATCCTCGGGTCTTTTAGTTTGTCTATCTCCTCTCTAGTTCACTTTCTTTGAATATAAATGTCTAGTTAACTTACACAGAGGTCAAAGCTGTTCCATCTCTTTAAGTAATCACATGCTAGATAACATTTGTTTGGGGGCTATCATTTTCCATATGTTTCTAGAATAAAATCATCAGGAATGCTTTTTTGCCTACTAAATTTTTATCAAGATGGTATGTGTTCTCTTACCGGTTAGTTGATAGAAAGTCTTAAAACCATCCTGTCACTCCTTTTACTTAGGTGAAAAATTAGGAAGAGGCAAACAAATTTTCACTGCCTCCTAGCTGTCTTTATTCAACCTCCTTTCTTTCATAAACTTGATTGCCATTGTCATCAATATTTCTCTAGGTTATTTAAGTATAATAATTATGTGAGATAAAAACAGGAAAGAGAAAATACATAGGAATATATTGCCTAGGTTCCATTTTTAGCAGCATTACCCTTGACTTTGGCTTTATTTTTCAACATTACATCTGTATTGAGAATTTTACATAAAGAAATAGGGAAAGTGTTTTTTTCACAAACCAATACCAGCAAAATTGAATCATTAAGTTGCTTTTACTCTCATTAAATGTATATTAAAATATGTTTTGTTGTTCTTTAGTTGCTAAGTCATGGACTGTAGCCCCACTAGGCTCCTCTGTCTGTGGGATTTCCCAGGCAAGAATACTGGAGTGGGTTGGCATTTCCTTTTCCAGGGAAAATGTGTTTAGTTAGTAATAAATGAAAAATTTAGTCAGGTAATAGGTCTGAAACATTGGCAATGTTTTCAAATAGCTATTTGAAATTCACCATTGTAGTTTCCTATAGCAGTTGTATGTAAAAGACATGGAATTGTATATCCTAATGCAGTTTCACGTATCTCTATGAACTTTGTCCACAAAGAATCTCTGTACTGAAGAGATAGGGGCCAAATAAACAGCCAATATGTTGAAACATCTCCAAATTAACTGCTCAAGAAGCAAATTATAACAAAATTGGGAAGAACTGAATGTTTTATGAGTCTGAGTTGTTTCCGTTATAAAGTGATATCTTCCATCGCAAAAATCAGGAATGTTTCAGAGTTTTCTTTTATTCCATTAAGTCCCCTTACATATGTTATTTGACAGTGCTACATCCCATTCATAAAACTCCATTTGACTCTGCATTGAGGTGTGAATAAAGCACTTAAAATGTGAAGTCCTTTCATATTTATGTTTCTGTGCATTTTCATGCTGAGAAGTGAATCTTTTGACATTTTAGTGTAGTGATGTGTAGAATGCAGTTATGTTCCCTTTGAGTATTCTGTATCAAATATGTACAAGAAAGTTTCATCTTGTCAAAAAAAAAAAGGAGAGTGGTGTTCTGTGTATAGGAGACAAGTAGCCTTGCTCTCCAGGAAGTACTTACTTGACACTCTTGATTGCCAAGTTGGGAATTTATGACCTTTCTATTACCATCTGATGGCCTATTACTTAGACAGCCTCACATCTTTACATGCTTTTATTCATTTACCATGCTTCTATATTGTAATTAGACTTCACTCACTTTGTTTACCTACCTTTTCCTACTCAGGATAGAGAAGTAAATTTTGGAATAGGAATTCTCTGTTACTTAGGATATAGGTTTGGCCACTTTAAGAAAGGAAAATAATAAAGACTTAAACAAGATATATGTTTAGTCCTCTCTCAGTTTAACAGTGTGAACCATCCTCAACACGTGTCTTCCATCTTTGGTTTTTCGGTGGCCAGTCTTTCCACATTCCTACTAATAAAAATTGGAAATAAGAAAAGGAGTTCTTTTCCTCTTAAATTTATGACCCAGGAACTGCACGTGTTACTTCTGTTTTTATCTTATTGTGTACACCCTAGTAATATAAACATACCTGGCAGCACAGGTTGCAGGGAAATATAGCCTTTAGCTGAGTAGACATAGTGCTCCTATTCCTATATAGAAGGAGGAGGATAGATAGATAGAGAGTGAAAAATAGAAGCCTCGCCCTTGATGTGCATCATTATTTGTATTTGACACATAGAATCCTTATTGAGAGAAATTGGTAAGCAGGTTAATAGCCAAGAAAGAAACTCAGAACTTAGCACTTAACCTGTTGGTTATAATGATAATGGATTTTTTTCTCTATCTGTCATTGGGAATGTCATATTTTAGACCTATGTTTGTAATTATGTCTCGTTCTCTGTTGGTCTAAAAGAAAAATGTTGGTGTATGTTTCTGTTCCCTCTCTGAATGTCCAGGTCAGATTTTAGCATTTATTTCCATGTAGCATAGTAGACTGGTTATGTATTTGTTTCTACCACCAGATGTTAAAACTCTTGTAATCTGAAAAGTCTGTGTGCCTTCAGTTCAGTTCAGTTCAGTCGCTCAGCCATGTCCGATTCTTTGCAACCCCATGAATTGCAGCATGCCAGGCCTCCCTGTTCATCACCATCTCTTGGAGTTCACTCAGTTCATGTCCATCGAGTCCGTGATGCCATCCAGCCATCTCATCCTCGGTCATCCCCTTCTCCTCCTGCCCCCAATCCCTCCCAGCATCAGAGTCTTTTCCAGTGAATCAACTCTTCGCATGAGGTGGCCAAAGTACTGGAGTTTCAGCTTTAGCATCATTCCCTCCAAAGTAATCCCAGGGCTGATCTCCTTCAGAATGGACTGATTGGACCTCCTTGCAGTCCAAGGGACTCTCAAGAGTCTTCTCCAACACCATAGTTCAAAAGCATCAATTCTTTGGTGCTCAGCCTTCTTCACAGTCCAACTGTCACATCCATACCTGGCCACTGGAAAAACCATAGCCTTGACTAGACGGACCTTAGTCGGCAAAGTAATGTCTCTGCTTTCATTGATAAATCTTCAATGTCTAGCACAGTTCCTGGCATGTAGTAGGAACTCTATAAGCATTTTTAATTATTGATATTAATGCAGCTGTTTTGACTATTTGCCAAAATAAGTTGGTAGGATGTTAAAATATGTTGGAGTTTTAGGGTATTACAATATTAATCAAACACAAGGAGAAATAGCTACTACATTAGTTTTAAGGTAGTGTTACAATATAAATGAAATGAAAAGTGGGGACAGTAATATAAGTGGTAGTGATAATGATAGTACTAGCAGTATTAGCTAAAATATTCTATTCTCAATCTTTAATATAAGTAATGCCATTCAATTTTATGATGACCTTTGAACTACATATTATAAACTCTATTTTATGGGTAAAAAAATTAAGGCTAAGCAATGTTAAAGAAAACTAGTAAATAGCAATCAAAACATGGAAAGAGAATTTTATTCACAATGTAGAAAAAGTGTAATAAACACAAACGTCTGTGTGTGCGAAGCTGCTTCAGTCATGTTCAACTCTTTGAGACCCCATTGGCGACTTAGCACAGATGTTTGCATTTATTTCCCAACCCGGGAATCAAACCCAAGGGTCCTACATCTCCTGTATTGGCAGGCAGGTTCTTTGCCACCAGCGCCACCTGGGATGACTTTGGCATTAAAAAGCTATTGCAGCGCTTCCCTATTGGCTAATGCAGGAGATGCCCGTTTGATCCCTGGTCCAGGAGATCCCACGTGCCACTGAAAAACTAGCCCAAGCACCACAGCTGTTGAGCCTCTAGAGTCCGAGAATTGCTACTCTTGAAGCCTGGGCTCTCTAGATCCCATACTTTGCAACAAGAGAAGCCATCACAATGAGAAGCCCTTGCACCACAGCTTGGGAGTGCCCCCTGCTTGCTGCAGCCAGAGAAAAGCCTCCACAGCAACAAAGACCCAGCATAGCCAAAAAACAGAAAAGCAAGAATAGAAATTAGAAAAAGAAAAAAAAAAAAAACTATTGCGGACACAATGACTGAAAATCAACATGTTAGTTGATGACAGCTGTTTATACTGAGGCGTTCTACTTAATGATCTTGAACATGGAACTTCATCATCTGAAAGAATTAGGCTTTATTCTTAGCCTTACTTTTCTTATTGTTACCACCATCGAGTTTCTTCCGTTGCCATCAGAAAAGAATGTTTTTTATATGTGACGAAGCCCAAATATTGTAACAGCTGAAGAAGAGATAATTACAATTAAGGAAATCCATTGAGAGACCTCGGTATTAAATTTGCTAGTGCGGCCTTTAGTTAAATCTCTTGTGCCTTCTTAGAGCCAGAATTCTTCTCTGTAAAAGTTATTCTTAATTAGCTTCTTAATCAGGAGTTTCTAAATTGTACACAATCACATATATTTCCATTTATTTAGAAGAAAATGAAATGGGGTTTTTAGACCACCCATTTCTGAAAAACTGAAGTTGTTTAAGAATTATGCACAATTCTGAATAGATTATTTTAAAATAATAAACCTGACTTAATTGTAAGTGAAAGAAAGGGCATGTATATTTTGCCAATCTACATTTTTTAATTTGCAGTAATGTCTACTCTAGTGTCATTTGTAAGTACTCTGGTATAATTGTGAGATGGTTCCCAAGAATTCAGAAATGAAAGAAATAGAATTCCAGCTGGGAGTTCATTAAATCATCACTTAATGGGTTCAAGCAAAGCCCCCAGAAGGAGATAAAATAGATGTAGGACAATTAGTCTTTGATCATATTAACATATCTACAGCAAGTGCATCTTAATCTGCAGAAGCAGTTAATAGGGGCTGGTCAACTTTCCAATCATAGAAAAGGTGGAGGGGTTTGAGGGGAAGAATCTGAGGAAATTGGCAGTGTCTTTTTAAAAGCACCTAAGTCAATGAACCTGGGCTTATTTGATCCCCTATCATGAAGATATATATTAAGTCCATTCTCCTCTGCATTTCCTTGTTCTAAGTTTACCAAGCTGACACTGATTCCTAAACAGTTAGGCTATATTAGGAGACCATTCTAATCATGTCAGCAAGAGTAAATCTGGTCCCTAGGATGCATATCACTGCTTCTCTGAGTAATCTTTTTTGTTGTTCAGTCACTAAGTCGTGTCTGACTCTTTGCAGCCCTAGGGGCTGCAGCATGTCAGGCTTCCCTTGTCCTTCTCTCCCCGCCAGAGTTTGCTCAGATTCATGTCCATTGAGTTGGTGATGCTATCTAACCATCTCATCCTTTGCTGTTATATGATACTCTGATATGAAGAACTTTCCACCTACGGTAACACTGCATAAAAATAAGCTATGTATGTCTTGGTACTTTTTTTGACTTTCAGTACATTCAGAATAAGTCATATTTTTTTAGTATGACTTTCAACTGACTATCATAGCTGTCCAAAATATACCCCCTTTTAACCTTCCCACTACCACATTTCTAGCCATTCCTCACAGGTAACCTGTAGTCTCCCACCATTGTATCTTGGCTATACTCTGAGAAAAACTTTGTCTGTCTCCATATGGTAAAATGAATACTTATAATATTAAATTCAAATTATATTTCCTACATGGGACTCTCATACTCATCCTGCTGAGATAAATGTTTGCTGTATGTTCACACATAGCAAAATGTTTTATTTGTTATTTATAGGGCTGAATTTATTTTTCTTATTTGTGGTTGTGTGCATATATTCACTCCTACACCCCAAGCACAAATACACAATATTAAAAACCTGTGAGAGCTGAGATTAATTTTTTAAATGTATTCTACAGTTTTAGTATGTCATATTGACATACTAAATATGACTTTTTGAAATTTAATGATCAAAATCACTGTGGAAAGGGACTGTAAACATGAAACTAAAAAATGCTTACTCCTTGAAAGAAAAGCTATGACGTAGCATATTAAAAAGGAGAGACATCACTTTACCAACAAAGGTCCATATTGTCAAAGCTATGGTTTTTCCAGTAGCCATGTTTGGGTGTGAGAGTTGGACCATAAAGAAGGCTGAGTGCCAAAGAATTGATGCTTTAGAACTGTGCTGCTGGAGAAGATTCTTCAGAGTCCCTTGTTCAGCAAGGAGATCAATCCATTCAATCCTAAAGAAAATGAACCCTAAATGTTTTTTGGAAGGACTGATGTTGAAGTTAAAGCTGCAATTATTATTTTTTTTT
>SJYV01006996.1:994346-1085047 GCA_006410875.1 Neotragus pygmaeus
CTGCACAGCAGTATTCTGAATTTTCCTAAAAAAGAGAGAACTATCTTCAGGGGGTGGGGGCAGTCATTCTATACTTTTAAAAAATCAGCTGAAACTTAGAGCAGGGGGAACACCTGAAGTGTTAAAAACAAAATTTGGGAAGACCTCTGAGGGACTACTGCTTTCTTTTAGGTTTTTTCCTGATTCGTCTCCCAGGTTCTAGCCTGGAAACATCCCATTGAGAAGGATCAAACATACATAAAGGGAAATACTTTGCTGAATGTGAATTTCCTAGCCTAAGATCTGGGTTCAGTCACACAGTGGTGGCCTGTCTCAGTTTATGGGGCTTCCAGTCCTAGCTTCATTTTCTCCCCTGACCATGACTGAGTTTTAAAATAACAGACTCTTTAGTGTTTAGCCAAGGATAGTGTGAGTAGTTACAACCCAGAGTTGGAGGAGGGTATTATTTTATTTATTTTGCGGGATCTGACTTACCACACATTTCCTTATGGACTCTCTCACTTTCTTCCCTGTGTATAATTGCCTAAGTCAGTAAGAGGAGGATTTGGTCTGTCTCATTTTCTACTGAGGCATCAGTATAGTAGGTGTCAGATATAAAATGACTTAGGCAAATTCTCACACACAGAACTTGTGAGGAAAATATTTGAGAACTGATTCCATATTTTTTGACCTCTTTGCCACCTTGAAGTGTAAAAGGGTTAAGCGCAGGAAGAAAGAATGGCATCTATGAGAAGTTCTTAAAGAAAGTTGTTATCCTATGAGTCCCTTCATCCCCCGTCCCCCAACTACAGAGGGAGTCACTGACCTCCAAATCCACACTTAGGGAGCAGACTGCTCAGAGAGCTTGGTTTGGTGCCTGAATTGAGCTGAGAAAGTTTAAACAGAATGGAGGTGGCTGCATTGATTCGTCTTGTATGCACAAGATTATTAAGGCTCTGGAAGGGCTTTCTGTGGCTGATCTCAGCCATGCTGAAGAGAGGAGGATGAACAGCCAAAGGGAGCTGGTCTGGAGCAGCTTAAAGTTCTGCCCTAAACCCTCTTGCACTGTTGGTAGGAATGCAAATTGATATAGCCACTATGGAGAACAGTATCGATATTCTTTAAAAAGAAAACAAACTAGGAATAAAATACCATGTGACCCAGTAATCCTGCTACTGGGCATATACTCTCAGGAAACCATAATTGAAATAGACACATGTACTCCAGTGTTCATTGCAGCACTATGTACAATAGCTAGGACATGGAAGCAACCTAGATGTCCATCAACAGATGAATCAACAAAGAAGCTGGTACTTTTACACAGTGGACTATTACTCAGTCACAAAAAGGAACTCATTTGAGTCAGTTCTAATGAGGTGGATGAACCTAGNTGTTCATTGCAGCACTATGTACAATAGCTAGGACATGGAAGCAACCTAGATGTCCATCAACAGATGAATCAACAAAGAAGCTGGTACTTTTACACAGTGGACTATTACTCAGTCACAAAAAGGAACTCATTTGAGTCAGTTCTAATGAGGTGGATGAACCTAGAGCCTATTATACAAAGTGAAGTAAATCAGAAAGAAAGATGAATATCATATATCAACACATATAATTGGATTCTAGAAAGATAGTACTGATTAAACTATCTACAGAAAGCAAAGGATATGCAGACATAGAGAACAAACTGTTGGACACAGTGTAGGACAGAGAAGGTGGGATGATTTGAGAGAGTAGCGTTGAAACATATACATTACCATATAGAGAGGAGAGAGCCAGTGGGAATCTGCTGTGTGATTCAGGAAACCCAAGTCAGTGCTCTGTGACAGCCTGGGATGGGGGAGATAGGGAGGGAGGTGGAGGGAGGTTTAAGAAGGAAGGGACATATGTATACCTTTGGCTGATCCCTGTTGATGCATGACAGAAACCATTATGATATTATAAAGTAATTATCCTCCAAGTAAAAATAAATTTTTTTGAAAAAGTCCTGGCCTAGAGAAACTGCTGTCTCTATTTGATTGGACCACCAGAGGACCAGGAACCAGGGGTGGAGAGGTCCCTAGAAGAGTGGATTCTATCTCCCATCAGGAGAGTGACCTCTGATGAACTCAAGAAAGTATCAGGTAAGGAACAAGCCTGTCTGAAACCTCCATCAAGCCCAGAGTGTTTCTGCCCCTCTTCCTCCTCACCTCCCAAACCCAAGGTGCTAAACCACTGTTAGTAACGCTGGCAGAAGCAGAGCAAGAGAGAGGAAGCCACTGCTAACAAACACCTCTTCCTAATGAACAGCTTCTGGCCTTTGTGGCTTGTAGCTGAAAGTGAGGGAGGAGAATAAGTTTAGAACAAATAAATATGGAAGTGATGACTGATATACTGGGCTAGATATTTCTCAGGCATAAACTGAGACTGTGTTTTGTGACTCTAAGTGATGATAGAAAGTTTGTTAGTTTGAGAGTGAGAAGTCGAGAAACCGCCAGATGTTTTATTCAAGAACAGGAGAAGACTACTTTCACTGAACACATTTGAAAACCAGTGGGAAACAAAAAATAAAGTGGTGCGTTGATTCCCAAGTCATATATATATTCTAAATACACGTATGAAGTGCTCTTTTCTGGTCTCTAAGTTGCAGTGTCCCCCCAGCCAGAGCTAGAGTCTCATCATTTGAATTACCTTTGTGTTTGAAACCAATTCAGTCCTTAGAAGACAATAAAGCCATTTTATTCTGCTCACTCTGGGTTTCAGCATCAAGTTGTTCTTGTTACAATTTGAGCCCAAATTTTGAGACCCCTTGTTTTGATTCTGTGCCTTGTTTTTGAATCTCACTTTATTTTGTTGAAATTCGTATATTAATTTACAGTCATACCTCATGTTTTCGCCCTTCACAGATACTGTGATTTTTTAATAATTGAAAGTTTGTGGCAACCCTGCATTAAGGAAGCATATCAGCACCACTCTTCAACCAGCATTTGTTCACTTCACGTCTCCATGCCACACTTTGGTAATTTTTATAGCATTTCAAATGTTTTCATTGTTTTTATAATGATTTGTGATCAGTGATCATTGGTGCTACTATTATGACTTGCTGAGGGCTTGGATGATGGTTAGCATGTTTTAGCAAAAAAAGTATTTTAAAATTAAGGTATACCATTGTTTTTTTTTTTTTTTTTTTACCCATAATGCTATTGCCCACTCCATAGACAGTATAGTGTAAGCCTAACTTTTATATGCACTGGGAAGCCAAAAAAAATCATGTGACTCACTTTTCTGTGATATTTGCTTTATTGTGGTGGTCAAAAACCAAACCAAACCAAATATTCTGAGGTATGTCTGTGTAGGATTTCACTGTGTGTCTTTACACAGTCGACCCTTGAATAATATGACATACACCCACAAGTATACCTTTTGTTTGTTTTGGTCCTTGATGTTCTCAATAATCTTGTGATTTATCTGGATGGATTGTTCTTTTAAAGAGTAAAGCAAAAACGACCTGATGGTTCCCATAGGGTAGGAATGGGTTTTGCATGTGATAAGAATCTGGAGGCAGTGACAGAATTTTCTTGGAGGATCACCAGCTCTTGGGGTCTGTTGGATTATCCTTGGGTTGCCATTTCCTTAGAGCACAGTAGTTGTCACATACTATAGTTGTGTCAGAATACTTTGAGGGTCTGTTAAATCGGAAGGCTGAGCTTCACCTCTTTCACCCCCTCTGCCCCCACAGCCCACCACACTCCCCGCAAGGTTTGTGATTTAGTAGATCCATAGAGATGTCTGGAAGAATTTGCATTTCTATCAAGTTCCCAGTTGATGAAGATGCTGTCGATCTGGGGACCACACTTTGAAAGTCATTGCCTTGGTGCAGTTTCTCAAACTCAGCACTGTGGACATTTTATGCCACCTAATTCTTTGTTGTGTGGGGCCAGCCTGTGAATTTTTAAGATGCTTAGCAGCATCCCTACCCTTGACCACTGAGATGCCAGTACCAAATACTTCTCCAGACATTGCCAAAAGTCCCTGAAGGGGCACGCCACCGTGGACGGAGAGCCACTGGCTCCCTTATGTTCTTCTGTCCGCTGCTTGGAAAAGAAAAGCTCAGTTATAAGCAGTTTGGGAGATGAGGGCCTTGAGGGTCTTGGCATTTAGTCAGAACATTCTGTTTAATTCCCTTATTTTTGTTTTTGCCTTTCATCAGTACTACTGCACTCTCCATTTTCAACTGTAAGTCTCTCCAAAGAGAAATCTCCTCAAGAGGTGGAACCGGGTCAGACTCTTGGTGAGGGAACCTGTGGTCTAACTGACCCTCACACAAACTTTCAACTTATCCTCCAATTTGCAGTTTTATTCTCAAGTTCAGCTTTCTGAAATCTCTACCATCTCTGGAATTTGAGTCTTTCTCAGGTTCAGCAGAACTAAGCAACTTTCTTTCCTGCAAGCTCACTGTTCCATTTTCTCCGATCTACTAAATCAATTATGATTCATCCATCTGCTTTCCTGGTCCAACGTTTTGTGGACATCTTTCATCTGCTGTTATCTGTTCTCCTATTCTCTTTGTTTTCATAGATTCGTTCCCTTTTATGCAGTTATTTTCATTTTGCAGTATTACAAAGAATCACAGTAAACATGTGTGTTTAATTCATTCTGTTTAACCAGAATTCCCAGCTCCTTTTTTTGATATTAGGTTTTCGTGAGAGGGAGGGTGGAAAGGGTATAAAAATATGTGAGTTAGGGAAGTATTATTAGTGATTTTGAGTAAAGATGAAGAAAAAAATTAAAGGTACAAAATACATTATTTTCACATTTTTTGACCTAAAGCCTATTGTTATACTTTGTTATCATAGGTTCAATAAAAACAGCATCTGAAGTAGAAAATATCAGCCTTGTGAGATTCTGAAATGCTAGAAACCAAAAAGCAGATATCTTTGAGCAAGACAATATTTAGTGAAACCTTTTATAAATTTCAAATATATGCCTATGTTAGGTTATAATTCCTCATTTAAGAGCATAAAGATTGCAGGTCTTAATTTTACCCCAAAAATCAAAGCCATATATTCTTACAGTAGAGTTGTTCTCGGCTTTAAAAATAACACTGGCAGTAACCCAAGTAGCTTAAAAGTGAGCTTGAAACCCCCTGAAGAATTTGGAGATTTTAAAAATTTATTGTTTTTACTACTATTCTAGTCAGTGGAACCACTCGGCTGCTTCCCCCCAGATATTAACAATCTGAAATCTGAACACAAGCTGAACATGTAATGTAGGTATTAGTCATACTTGCTCATGTGTCAGTCAGTCAGTCAGTCAGTCAGTTCAGTCGCTCAGTCGTGTCCGACTCTTTGCGACCCCATGAATCGCAGCACGCCAGGCCTCCCTGTCCATCACCATCTCCCAGAGTTCACTCAGACTCGCGTCCATCGAGTCCGTGATGCCATCCAGCCATCTCATCCTCGGTCGTCCCCTTCTCCTCCTGCCCCCAATCCCTCCCAGCATCAGTCTTTTCCAGTGAGTCATGTGTAACTCCTCCTATTGTTGAGAAAGCCCAGCTCATGACTTTTGTGGATCAGGTGGGATTTAGCCATAAGTAACCAAAGAGGATATTGAATTTAAATTCAATAATTAACAAAATGACAAGTGGAAATTCTTTATATATACATACCTAGCTCTGGGAAAATTACTGGATCCCCCAGGAATAAGTCTCTCAGGAAGGAAATCATAAAAACATCAGGGCTGAAATAAATGTCTCATGAATAAAACTTGGACCTGGCATTTAACTTCTTTTGAGCTTTCTGTAGGTAGAGCTATAAGTGACTAAATGCCCTCCAGCTAATTCTAGGAATGGTCAGTGCTTTTTGAATACTTGCACTTTAGAAAAATTTGGTTAGCACACAGTCATTAGATATGAACGAATACTTCCAGGGAATTATGACTTATTTGAATCCCAACATGTGGACAGATCAGAGAGCTCTGTTAAATTATATAGTATATTGTTGGGAATTGGGAATTACCTGGCAGTCTGGTGGTTAGGACTCTGTGCTTTCACTACCAGTTTCCATCCCTGGTAGGGAAACTAAGACCCCACCAGCTGCTTNACGCCAGGCCTCCCTGTCCATCACCATCTCCCAGAGTTCACTCAGACTCGCGTCCATCGAGTCCGTGATGCCATCCAGCCATCTCATCCTCGGTCGTCCCCTTCTCCTCCTGCCCCCAATCCCTCCCAGCATCAGTCTTTTCCAGTGAGTCATGTGTAACTCCTCCTATTGTTGAGAAAGCCCAGCTCATGACTTTTGTGGATCAGGTGGGATTTAGCCATAAGTAACCAAAGAGGATATTGAATTTAAATTCAATAATTAACAAAATGACAAGTGGAAATTCTTTATATATACATACCTAGCTCTGGGAAAATTACTGGATCCCCCAGGAATAAGTCTCTCAGGAAGGAAATCATAAAAACATCAGGGCTGAAATAAATGTCTCATGAATAAAACTTGGACCTGGCATTTAACTTCTTTTGAGCTTTCTGTAGGTAGAGCTATAAGTGACTAAATGCCCTCCAGCTAATTCTAGGAATGGTCAGTGCTTTTTGAATACTTGCACTTTAGAAAAATTTGGTTAGCACACAGTCATTAGATATGAACGAATACTTCCAGGGAATTATGACTTATTTGAATCCCAACATGTGGACAGATCAGAGAGCTCTGTTAAATTATATAGTATATTGTTGGGAATTGGGAATTACCTGGCAGTCTGGTGGTTAGGACTCTGTGCTTTCACTACCAGTTTCCATCCCTGGTAGGGAAACTAAGACCCCACCAGCTGCTTGACACAGCCAGAAAACTATAATAAATAAATGATGTATATAGTATATCATGCTTCAAGCTAACAAGCATTTAGAAATAATATGGTGTTCTTGTCTTTGATTTTCACAGCATCTGTTGACTTACAATACATGTTGTATAACTTAAATGTACTAGGATGAAAAGTCAATAGAAAGTGTAGGAGAGAGATCACAGTCATTCTATAGTATGTCAGAAATACATATGGAACATTTATACATTCTCTCTCTGTACATACCTATATACATAAATACAAACAAGTATAATTATATACACATCAGAAAGAAGTCAAATGCAGAGATAGTTTAGAATGTCAAAACTTGGAATGGAGAGGGTAAATATGGGGATAATTGTCATAAGAGCCACTAATACATGGTATATTCACTGGATTGGACATTTGATGATCCATTATGTGACCTCAGATACAAATCATCTGGTTTCTCTGAAATTTCATTTTTTTCATCTGTAAAATGAAGATAATATAAAATATTTGTCTTTCCTGGATCTCAAGAGGTTTGTGAGGTTCTGTTGAGACAGTAGATGTGAAATCATTTTATAAACTGTACACATTGTATGAATGTACATTCTTGGCAAGAACAGAATCACAGAGAAAAACAGAACTGCTAGTATTCATAAGCAGTAGTTTGGCTTCTTCATCTGCCTAAGTCATTCAGGAAATAAACATATCTGTATATTCCTTTTATTTGTTTTGATATTTTAAATTTCTCCAAACATGTAACAAGTATATCTATTAAAAATGAGCATAGTATTTCTTTTAGTATGAAATAGTGTCAAAAATAAATTATTAAAAAAATAATAATCCATCGGGTGAATAGGATTTTTCTTACACATATATTACTTTCATAAAGATGAGTTCCCTCCCAAAGCAAGATCCCTTGATAGACTTTGGGGAATTCTGTGGCTTTCCACACACATGTGAAAGTGTGTGTGTGTGTGTGTGTGTGTGTGCTCGCGCGTGCACATTCTGAGAGGTGATTTCCTGGGAAGAGGAGCCATATTGTTCATCACATTCTGAAAGAGATGAAAAAAAGGAAGGAAGAAAGAAGAAAATACAAGAAAAAGAGAAAGAGAAGAGAAAGGGAATAGAAAGTGTGAGCACATTGCTGGGAAGAGTGCTATTGGTTGTTTGTGGTCATCTGGGACTGAGAAAATGTCTTTTATTTAAAATGAATGAAAATTTAAAAATAATAATATCTTACATTTACATAGGGCTCAACATATCCAGGTACTGTGATAAAAGCTTTTGTTCATGCTTGGAGGGCTCAACATATCCAGGTACTGTGATAAAAGCTTTCATTCATGCTACTATTACACCTTGCAACAATCCCATGAGATATGCAAAAATCCACAGTTACTTTTTTAGGAAATGCTTGAGCTCAAGTGTCTGCTATGTTAAGGTATGTATATTGGAGCTAGATTTTGGAATTCATAATTTTTGAGTTTTTAGAAAGATGTATTGATGCCTTTACCATCCATTAAACAAAGAGTATAAATTAGACATGAAGAGTGTAAATGAAAGTTCCAAGGAGCCTCAGATTAGTTCATTCCATACAGGTTGAATTTTGATACCAATTGAACCCTGAAAAAGCATTTGTTTTTCATAGCTTTAAAAAATTTAGAATTGCAGATGAGAGATTGTAATCTGTATTATTATCATCCTTATTTAATAAATGAGAAAATGATTTCTCATTAGAAACCATTAATTAATTAATTAATTAGGGTTAATTACCCTGGTTTGCACAGCCATCAGGTGACATAGCCTGGGATCTCTGGCTCCTGGTCTATAATCATTTAAGAATTCAACGCAAGTAGACTAATGCGAAATCAGAAGAGACACAATTTGGTTTTAACTCACAGCTGCTATCTGCCTTACTGTTCTTACTGTTTCTATGGGTTGTCATTTTCCTTAGCAACGGCAAGCAACGAGATGGCAAGGGAGCGGGAGAAAAGGAGAGAGCGGCAGAGTCCAACCTCTTCCTAGAATCTTAAAATGTTGATAGGAAAGCCGCCGCTTTAGATGAATTGGTGGCCAGGCCAATTTCTGAGAGGAAGAATCTTCCCAAGAAGGATTGGAACTTACTGAACATTCATGCGAGTATTTCTTAAAGACCTTCTATGTGCTAGATATTACTGTAGGCACTGGTGAGGCAATAAAGTACATACAGGTCTCTAATATAGCAATACATAAGTAATCAAGTAATTAGAAAACACTTTAATAACATAGAATTCAAACAAAAGTTCAGATTGTAAGGCAGTGTTTCATCTGATAGTCCCATAGATATATACACAGATCACAATCCAAATGGAGAGGCTTTCACAGGAAATCAGGAGAATGAGAAATATCTTAAGCAACTGTGTTCATTTCTCTGCAGGATAAGGCAACCAAGGTGTTAATTCATTATGCACAAAAATATTTGGGAAAGAGGAATAAGTGGGAAAGAAAACTTCTCCTTTGGTCAAGAAGAGTGAAAAAGGCGAGGAGAGGGTCACTGTCAGGCACTCATCAGGGAGATTCAACTGAGCCATCAGCAAGGCAAGGCTAGGGGGAGTGGAGTGGGCCAGGCAAGGGTAGATGTGGAGGAGAGTCACAGCAGGCTGGCCCGGAGCTGGGGGGCAAGAGACAGAGGCTGGGCCAGCCTGGTGAACCACAGTACCAGGAACCAGGAGCAGCATGAATGAAAACGTTTGCCCTATCTGCCTACCCCCCCCCCCCCCACCTAGTGAGGGTCGTTTTCTGCCCAAGGACAGGTGAAGACAACACGGCTGGAGTACAAGCTTGGGGGTCAGGTACTTTCTCATGGACTATCACAACAGTAAAAGCTGGAGGATCAGGGGGCATGATATAAGACTCTGTGAACCTGTAACTGCACGGGTCAACTGGAAAGTGTTCATTCGAAGTACATTATGGGATGAATGATTTTGTGAACAAACTGGAAATCTAACGACCACGCGTGATATCATTTCTATATTCAAATGAATTTTGTTTTCCGAGCAACCACTGTGTAAACAAAAATGATAAAAGAATTGTGGGCTTGAGATACTTGAATTACCATTTGTCAATCACAGAGGCTGTCGCTAAGCCCCACTAGGTGGCAGTGTGGTCGTGATTTGTTGGTAAATAGAAAACGGAGTAACTATAGTTGAAACTCAAGCTACTAGCTCTTTGTAACATTTAGAAGTTTGCAATAGAGAATGTTCCTGGAATAATGGATGGAAAGTCAAACAATCACTATCTTGCCAACAGCCATTGACATATGAAATAAAACTGTTTTACAAGTAGTTAACAATGGAACATTTTATAAAAGTCAAAACAGTGAAGAATGTTGCCCGCTATGTTCTCTAGAGATTCTTCTGATAGACGAATGTTAGACATATCTAAAATATAGACAGGTGAGAAAATAGCATGATGGGTATCTTTGCCAGCTCTTACAAAAGAAAGGCTGCCTAGCTGTGCATAGCAGGCTTCAAGGATTCTCTGTCCCCAGGGAAACACTTCCTCCTTTCCCTGTTTCCTTTTGAGATGCTGTTGGAGACAAATCCTGGACAATTCACTTCATCTGACTCTCTTACTTCATTCTCTCCATTTGTATGTCTCCAAAAGTATGTACGAAGACACACTAACATTTTGCACAGTAAAATTTCCCTGTTCCTTTCTTTTTCTGGGACCACCAGTTACTAGCTAGCTGTGTGACCTTGGACAAGTTGCTTAATCCCTCTGTGCCTCATTTTCTTTATCTGTAAACTAGGATAATAATAGTACTAACCTGATAGGGCTACTGCAGGGCTCACATGAGTTACTAGAAGAGTGCTTAAACTAGTGAGTCACATGGTGAACACCACATAATAGTCTGGTCCCCAACTGTTATCAAACCAAACTTGGGTCTGCTTGCCTGATGTACAGTACAGTAAGGACAATCGACTGACACCAAGTTGTGTTGAAGGGAAGTACAGTATACGCTGCATGGCTAAGCAAGGAGAATGGACAGCTCATTTTTCAGAACATCTGAACTCACTGATAGTTTACAGGGAAGGGTTTTAAAGGCAGGATGGGGGAGTTCCGCCTCAGAGGCTATAGGTAATATACTGAGCCATATCCTTTCATTGTTTTGCAGATACTGAAACCTCCACCAGGTGGAAGAAGTTAACTGCATGCTTACCACTAGCTCATAGGCCCCAGACTGGTTGGAACCAGAAGGTTGATGATAGTGACTCCAGAAATATCATCTTGTTACCTTACCAGCCAATCAGAAGAATGTCCACTAGCTGATCATAAGCCTTGCAGGGTTCTGTTTAGTTTCACAATAAAAATGTAAGGAAAAAAGAAAAAAAAAACAACAACTGCATTTTTGTTCTATTTTAGTAGTGTCTTCTAAGTGCTAGCTAAGTAGCGTATGCTCAATAAATACTTAAATCAATGAATGAGTAAATATGAAATATGATGGTGCACATGAGATACACAAGGGAAGACTTAATAAGTAATGTTTGGCATTTAACATTCAGAACCTTTTAATGAATACATTATTCTTGCATGATTAAAAGTTAGAACATTTTAAGTATAAGGAAGGCTTCAATTTTTTTTTCCATTTTAGACAGATAAAATGTTTTAAACATTAGGATAATAACTAAGAAAGATTAGTTGACTCTCAAAATATTGATTTAGCAAACGTTTTTAGTTAGAAGTTAATCTTGAGATAATTAGATTAACTCTTATTTTCAGATTCAAAACCAGGCCTTTTTTTCTTTTTAAGCCATATTGCTGCCCCAGTTTGGCAAAAGCCATTACATTAGTATGATGAATGTTAAGTGTGATTTATTTTATTGTTAAAAATATATGTGAGGAATACTTTCAGCATTGTATGTTTTTTTGTGGCTTTATCAGTTTATGCAGTAGCAAAACAATTTTGGAAATGGTTTCTTCACCATAAAAAAATAAAATTTTATTCTTAGATCTGTCTTGCTGCTGCTGCTGCTGCTGCTGCATCGCTTTAGTTGTGTCCAACTTTGTGCGACGCCATAGACAGCAGCCCACCAGGGTCCCCCATCCCTGGGATTCTCCAGGCAAGAACACTGGAGTGGGTTGCCATTTCCTTCTCCAATGCATGAAAGTGAAAAGTGAAAATTGAAAGTGAAGTCGCTCAGTCGTGTCCAACCCTCAGTGACCCCATGGACTGCAGCCTTCCAGGCTCCTCCATCCATGGGATTTTCCAGGCAAGAGTACTGGAGTGGGGTGCCATTGCCTTCTCCGTAGATCTGTCTTAGACTGTTTCAAATTATGAAACACTTTCTGGATGTTATCAATTTACTATGTGCTTTTCTCTTCCTTGAAACTATTTATCTTTCCCTTAAGGAAACTAGGTTAAAAACTCTGCTTATCAAGAAAATTAGGTTCAGGAAAGACAAATGATCTTTTGAATATATCAAGTAAATTCGTAAATTCCTAAATTCAAAAGATTTAAACATTATTCTTGAAAATAACCAGAACAAAGGTAACAAAAGTTACATTCTAGAGAAAATTTCTTGGAACAGAAAAATGTTAATTCATGCATAAAGCTTGCCCAGACTCCATCACCTAATCTGGTCTGGGTGCAGCCTTCACACAAACACTAGTCCTTTCCTTGTGTCTCACACTAGGACACAACCAGGCCAGCTTGCCAAGCAGTTAGGACGTCTTGAAGGTTTTTTTTTTTTTTTTTGCCATTTAAAATGATAATCTTGACATTTTTAAGTTAAGTATCTTTTTATTGCCATAAATATAAGGGAGCCTTAAATGAAATTCTGCAGGTGCAGTTTGGCCTTGGAGAATTGTATCCACTTGCAAACAAAAGCTATACAAAGCAGGTTTTTAGTTTAGCAGAAATCTTGAGGTCATTCATTTAGAATTTACATATTTCTTTGTATTCTCTGCGTATTTCATACTGAGATTATTTTTTAAATGTCATGGTTGAAGTGCCTCAAATTCAATGTGTCCTTTGTGGAACTTGTCATTGTCTTTCTCCTTTTTAGCATTACTGACTTCAGGGAATGCACCTGAAATCAATCTGGTTGTTCATCCAGAAATCCAGAAGCTGGGCCGCATCACTATTATTTGCTCCTTTCCACATATATGACATATTTCAGACACCTGAACTTCATGTTTGTCTCTTGTGTGTCTCCCCTGTGTCACTGCAGCTGCCATATGAGCAGGGAGGGGCTTGGTCTATGAACTCAGAGAGGCTATCACAGTCCCTGATGCTCAATAAATATTTGAGGAGGGAATGAATGATCCACATTTATCTAATCTATATTAATCTCTTTCCTCTTCTCCAGTTCTACCATGTTGGTTCTAGTTCCAACAATTCACCATAGCCTTAGCTGGGTCATTGTGGCAGTCTTAATTTAGACTCTCTGACTCTATTCACATCTCATTGCATCTGCCTTAAGTCTAGCCACATCTTTGTTTGCTCCTGGCCGTATATATTTTTAACATAAATAGTATTGAGTTGGTTATAGCACCTATACTACACTTATACTTCTTGCCTTCATGACTTTACCCAAGATGTTTTTCTCTTTAGAAATGTCTGGTTATTTCTGGTTATTTTATTTTTGCAAACTTGGTATACACATTGCTCAGTCCATGTGACAAATATCTTAGTATTATTTTCTGCAGTCCCAGTTCAGTTCAGTTGCTCAGTTGTGTCAGACTCTTTGCAGCCCCATGAATTGCAGCACGCCAGCCCTCCCTGTCCATCATCATCTCCCAGAGTTCATTCAAACTCACGTCCATCGAGTCGATGATGCCATCCAGCCGTCTCATCCTCTGTTGTCCCGTTTTCCTCCTGCCCCCAATCCCCCCGAGCATCAGAGTCTTTTCCAATGAGTCAACTCTTCGCATGAGATGGCCAAAGTACTGGACTTTCAGCTTAAGCATCATTCCTTCCAAAGAAATCCCAGGGTCGATCTCCTTCAGAATGGACTGGTTGGATCTTGCAGTCTCAAGACTCTTCTCCAACACCACAGTTCAAAAGCATCAAATTCTATGGTGCTCAGCTTTCTTCACAGTCCAACTCTCACATCCATACATGACCACTGGAAAAACCATAGCCTTGACTAGACGGATCTTTGTTGGCAAAGTAATGTCTCGGCTTTTCAATATGCTGTCTAGGTTGGTCATAACTTTTCTTCCAAGGAGTAAGCGCCTTTTAATTTCATGGCTGCAATCACCATCTGCAGTGATTTTGGAGCCCCCCCAAATAAAGTATGACACCATTTCCACTGTTTCTCCATCTATTTCCCATGAAGTGATGGGACCAGATGCCATGATCTTCGTGTTCTGAATGTTGAGCTTTAAGCCAACTTTTTCACTCTCCTCTTTCACTTTCATCAAGAGGCTTTTTAGCTCCTCTTCACTCTGCCATAAGGGTGGTGTCATCTGCATATCTGAGATTATTGATATTTCTCCTGGCAATCTTGATTCCAGCTTGTGCTTCTTCCAGCCCAGCAGTCCCAGGTTATATTAAATGCCTCTTTTCTTTTGTCCCTTTGCACTTTATGCGTTTCCCTAACAGAATGCCTGTACTATTGTTTATTTTTCTGTTTATCTGTGTGGCTTTTCTTCTATGCTCCTTTTGGGCAGGAATTCTTTCTTGGCATTATAATAAGTTCAATGGTACACAGAAGTTAGTCCATTAAAAATATGTTAACTTGAAATGTAGGTATTTTTCATTTTGTGGAAGGAATAAACAGGAACGTAATATTACTACTAATTTTAAATGAGTACCATATCTAAGGGCTGCCCAGGTGGTGCAGTGGTAAAGAATATGCCTCCAATGTAGGAGATGCAAGAGATGTACGTTTGATCCCTGGCTTGGGAAGATTTCCTGGAGTAAGAAATGGCCACCCACTCCAGCATTCTTGCCTGGAAAATTCCATGGACAGAGGAGCCTAGAAGGCTATAGTCCGGGCCAATGGATATGGCTGCATGCACTGTGCACCGTTCAATTCAAGGAATGGGTACTAGTGCTATAGATTACAATGTGAATGTCTACTCTACCCCTTGGCTTGTAAATTATACAAGTTGTCCAACTACAGGCAGTAGCTATGGTGGAGACAGAGGAAACAATGTAGCAACTATAATGAGCTAAGAGACCATTATATTTTAAATTTACTTTGTTATTGTATAGCACATGGAACTCTCTTCAATGTTATGTGCCAGCCTAGAGGGAAGAAAGTTTCAGGGGAGAAAGCATACATGTATATGAACAGCTGAATTCCTTTGCTGTTCACCTGAAACTATCACAACATTGTTAGTTAGCTATACCCCATACAAAACAAGAAGTTTAAAGTTTGAAAAATAAAAAGTTCATTCATTTACAAGTTAAAACATAATTTTCTTTTGGTTTTTAAAACTCTAGTCTATGGTCACTAAACAAATAATTCAGTGATAATTTATCTGATACTGTTGCTTTTTATGGGAAAACATTTGTCCTAGCATGATTTATTTTCCTCCCGGTCTGTACTCCATAAATTGTGAAATGTTTTACCTTTCTTTCCTGGATCGTAGTCTCATTTCCTTGATTGAATTTGCAACCCCTGGAGCATAAAATTTGTATAAAGGCATAGACATAAGCTAATTGAGTTCACTATGAAAAATAAACATTGGCTTGTAAAATAGTTATTTCCATCAAACAAATCAGTCAAAATTAGAATATTTTTTTATAATGAGAAAATAAAGAGTTGATTCTAAAAAAGCTGCTGGTAAAAAGATACTACCTTCTTCTAGATTCTATAACTAGACTTAGTAATTCAATTTATCATTTAATTTCAAATTTATAGCTTTAAGAAAGACATCAATTTTCTCTAGGAAATAGAAAAGCTTAATTCAGAGAATTTAGGACTAAGAAACATGAAGCTCCATATTTCAGTTCAGTCCAGTCACTCAGTCATGTCCGATTCTTTGCGACCCCATGAATTGCAGCACCCCAGGCCTCCCTGGTCATCACCAACTCCCAGAGTTCACTCAAACTCATGTCCATCGAGTCGGTGATAACATCCAGCCATCTCAGTAGCTAGCAAATTATAAATTGTAATGAACAATAAACCAGATAACTATTTTAAGAAAATGAACTTAATAAAAATAGCCATTAAACTTGTGCATCAAAGAAGACTCAAAACAAAGGCTGGATAAATTGTCAACTTGACCTAAGTCTTATTACAGATTTATTAAATTAGTTGGTGTTTACATCTGTATGGAATAGTTGTTCAGTCGTTAAGTTGTGTCTGACTCTGCAACTCTATGTACTGCACCATGCCAGGCTTTCCTATCCTTCACTATCTCCCAGAATTTGTTCAAACTCATGTCCATTGTGTCAATGATGTCATCCAACCATCTCATCCTCTGTCGCCCCTTTCTCTTCCTGCCTTCAATCTTTCCCAGCACCAGGATCTTTTCCAATGAGTCAACTCTTCCAATCAGGTGGCCCATTGGAGCTTCAGCATCAATCCTTCCAATGAACATTCAAGGTTGATTTCCTTTAGGATTGACTGGCTTGATCTCCTTGCAGTTCAAGGGACTCTGAAGAGTCTTTTCCAGTACCACAATTTGAAGGCCTCAGTTCTTTGGCACTCAGCCTTCTTTATGATCCAACTCTCACATCTGTATATGAAAAACCATAGATATTAAATATTTATAGTAACCACCATATCGAGGGCTATGTAACAAGTATTGTTACATAGAGTACATCACAGAAGCTTGATGTGATCTACTTGTGGTATGACTTATTTTTTAAAGTATCTTTGACTGTTACATGGAGGGTGGTTTATGGGAATGTCAAAGTGGAAACAAGAAACCAGTTAGGAGACTACTGCAGTAGCCCAGACAAAATATGATGATGATTGGATTAAGATGGTAGTGGCAGAAATGGAGCAAAGTTAATGATTTAGGAGGTAGAATTGACAGACAGGTGCTTCCCTGGTGGCTCAGATGGTAAATAGTCTGCCTGCAATGCGGGAGACCCAGGATCGATCCCCGGGTCAGGAAGATCCCCTGGAGAAGGAAATGACAACCCACTCCAGTACTCTTGCCTGGAAAATCTCATGGATGGAGGAGCCTGGTAGGCTACAGTCCATGGGGTTGCAAAGAGTTGGACACGCCTGAGCGACTTCACTTTTTCACTTTATTGACAGACAGAATGTGAGAATTCAGATATGGAAGGGAAAGGAGAGGACAATGAAATTCGGGTCCTAATTTTGTTTTTGTTTCCAGTGACCAATGCTGTAGAAGGTGGTGCTACTTACTGAGAAGAAAAAGACTGAGTAAAGAAGAGTTTGGGGGGAAAAGCAAGATTTACATTTGGGCGAGTTAAGTTTAAGAGATACATTACATATTCAAATGGAGATATCAATCCCTAGATCATGGTAAAGGTTTTCAGCATTAAAAATATTTTAATATAAATTTGATACATGCAAAAAAATATTATGCACTTGCAAGTTATAAAATATACTTAATAAAGGAAAACCTTGTGCTCTTACCACCCACTTGAGATCTAGACGTTAGAAGTTGATCGCAACTACTCACATGGTTTTGTGTTCTTCCCTGATCCCATTGGTCTGCTTTGTCTCCAGAAGTAGCCAAGATTCTGAAATGTGTGTTGTGGCCTAAGTATGAACTAGTGCTGCATCTTGACCCCTTCCAGCCTGATAGTTTCATGAGTGGCTATTAGCAATTATATTGTTAAATAGGCTTAGATCTATTAGCAATTCTAATGGAAGCTCAATATAATTGAGTATAGAGTTTTGAGTAGCTTATATTTAATTCTTTTAAAATTACACTGTGAAAGGGGGACCTTATGACAGATTATAAACAACAGGAAGATAAGTTTGAATAAAGCTTCCATATGCACTTGACTCATGTTTGAGTCACAGCCAATACTGCAGAGCAGGTGTGATTCAGCCTATAAACTCTGGTGGCAGGAAATATCACCTTATTTATTATTTTAAATTCACATAAAATCTATTCTAAGCTCCTATACAGACAAGGGAGAAATTCAGTCTTAGTCACTAAGATTCAAGGAAGTGTATGTGGTAATGACAAATTGAGGGAAGACTGTTTCATCCCAGTTCACTGTGGTCATCGTATCCTCTTTTCCTCAGGCTTTTCACCCATGTGCTCTGTTTCTAGGCTATGCAGAGGCTGCAAAGTCTACACTTGGGACCTAGCCATAAGGGGACCAGAGGACATCCAGACCTCTCCATGGAGCTGTCACTTTTCTGGGGCTCTGCCCTGGAGCTCTGCTCAGGTTCCAGCATACAGATCTCTGTGCTTTTCCATTTCTGTTGAAATCTTTCCACCTCCTTATGTTAACCTCAAAGGCACTCCTTTCTCTTTCATCTTTCCTTGGAGCACTTATCGTAAGAAGTTTAGGCATCTCCAAAAACTAGGAAAACTCTCTGATTTCAAGGGGTTTCTGCTTTCCAACCTGCCACACATATCTTCTGAGTGGAAAGAGCATAGCCTTGCCCACTGCTTGAAACAGGCAGTAGGAAAAGAAGGGGGAAAGGAAACACATTTTGCAAATTACTATCGCAGTGTATAATCCTGCAGCACTTCTGCATAAGGCATGGGCATGCCATTACAGAAAATGTTTTTAAAAGAAAAGGAACCGAAAGAAAAATAAGAAAGACTATGGCCTTCTTAGCATTGGATTTTAACCTCTTGTGGTTCTCTACTGAGAAAATGTAGATGCCCCATCTAGTCCATACCTTCTGCTTTATGGATGAGATGACTTAAGTTCCAGAGGCCACGTGGTATGGAAGAAACCACAGAGGCTTTACAATGAGCTGAATTACGTTAGCTTTCCAATTCTGTTGCTTGTTAATTCAAGGGTCTTGGGCAAGTTACACAGACTCTCTGAGCTTCAACTTCTTCATCCACAAAATGGTGATGATTATACCAATCTTACAAGTTGTTGGAAGATTTAAAGGATTTACATGCCCACATGGTATTTCACCCAGAAACCGGCACACAGAAGACATTCAACAATGCTAACTTCTCCCCCTTTAGTCAAAGCCATGTATGCAGTGTGTGACAAACCCAGAATGAGAGCCTAGCTTCCTCTACTCCTCCCAGAGTGTACTGCACATCAGGGTGGCCATTGGAGACACAGAGCAACTTATTGACAACCACGCTGTATTAACAGTAGGCAAATCTCTTACCAGCAGACACAAGTATGCATGCTCAGTTGTTAAAAGGACATGTCACTTATCAATCAACACTTGTTACTTAAAAGATGTAGAACCTTTTCCAAAACACGTGGAAACACCAATCACCTTTGTCTCTGGATGGCAGGGGATAAGCCTGGGCCTGACAGTAGCAAAGGATCAGACCCCCAGCTGCTGTTTTTCTCAAGTTGGTTTTCCTATTCTCACAGGCAAGCCAAATGGTCAGTTCAGTTCAGTTCAGTCAGTCATGTCCGACTCTTTGCGACCCCATGAATCGCAGCACACCAGGCCTCCCTGTCCATCACCAACTCCCGGAGTTCACTCAGACTCACGCCCATCGAGTCCGTGATGCCATCCAGCCATCTCATCCTCTGTCATCCCCTTCTCCTCCTGCCCCCAATCCCTCCCAGCATCAGAGTCTTTTCCAATAAGTCAACTCTTCGCATGAGGTGGCCAAAGTACTGGAGTTTCAGCTTTAGCATCATTCCTTCCAAAGAAATTCCAGGGCTGATCTCCTTCAGAATGGACTGGTTGGANTTTTTTTTTTTTTTTTACCACTATAACCCCAATCACTAGAATAGTACTAAAACACAGCCATCCTCAATAAATATTCATTTCTCAATAGTATTTGATTAATTAATGGATGTCAGGCTACAGAATGGTCTCTAAGAAGCTATATGACTCTGTTCTTAGCCCCATCCAAAATATTAAACTTGACTCAGATGAGGAGAGAGAAATAAGAGAATTGGTTCTGAGTCCATGTCACAAATAATTTATTATTTTATTATTATTACCAAAACCATCACCTACTCAACAATAGGTGCTTATATTATTGTAAATGCTCACAATAAACCTAAGAGGTAGAATTTATTATCATCTTCACTTTAATATGAGAAAACTTGGGCTTGGGAAATTCAACGTGCCAACATGAGACAGTAGGTACAGGAGTTCAGTTCAGTTCAGTTCAGTTGCTCAGTCGTGTCCGACTCTTTGTGACCCCATGAATGGCAGCACGCCAGGCCTCCCTGTCCATCACCAGCTCTCGGAGTTCACTCAGACTCACGTCCATCGAGTCCGTGATGCCATCCAGCCATCTCAAGCTCTGTCACACCCTTCTCCTCCCGCCTTCATCTCATTNGCTTTTCAATATGCTATCTAGGTTGGTCATAACTTTTCTTCCAAGGAGTAAGTGTCTTTTAATTTCATTAGCAGCATTTGTCATGTTCCAGGGGCAAGGAGGGGGGATGGAAATAAGGCCAAGGCTGGGAGTTCTCTCCACTCATGGGCAGGTATATTCCAGACAGGGAAAATAGTGTGTGAATGATATTTATAATGCTGAGCAACGATGAGTCCAGCCCTGAACCTGACTGAGCAACTCTCTGATGTGTATGACCTGTCACCAGAACAAACACCTGAGGAAGGGATGGCTCAGCCACATCCATCAGCCCCAGGGAAACAAGTCCATTAGTGAAACGTCCTGAGAGAGGACCCTCACCTACATTCTGCTCAGTGAAGAACAGTGTACTCACCACATGTCATGCACGCATGTGTGCTGAGTTACTTCAGTCATGTCCGACTCTTTGCACCCCATATTATAGACTTAAGTAAACCAGGTAAAACAATCATGAATTCTTTTACTCACTCAAACATTATCAAACCTGAGACTTTGTAACCAACATTATCAACAAATACCTCATGTTAGTAGATATCTATGCTTTGGCTATTAAACTGAAAGCTAACATTTATTAATATAATTTATTGAGGACTTTACATGAATTATCTCTTTAATAATTAAAAAAAACTTTGAAATATTTTATAGCATCCCTGCTTCACAGAGGATGAAAGCGAGGTTCAGATTGTTAGAGTCATACACAATGGTAAGAGCCAGGATTGGAATCTTGATTTGTCTGTATTTAATCACTGAATCATACTGCCTTCAAGGGCTACAGCTCAGTATGTGGGACTATCTCTGGATAATTTTCACTTTTCAAAAGAGAGGAAGAACACTACTTACAATTATAGAGGATATACCAGGTGAGTTGAAGTAATATTTTTCATAGCTGATTCTGTATTTGTGCATTTTCCATAAGTAAAACAGATATCTCATAATGATTTCAGTTCAAAAATGTTCAGAGGAAAAATTCACTGTATTCTCCTCCATGCTGCAAAGTAGTGGTCTTACATGAGCACTTATTATAATCTGTATTATTGAACACATATTGTTTGACCAGCTCTGCATTAAATATTGGATACATACTGAGGTATAAATCATGGTCTTACACCCTCAATTGCTGCTGTAACAAATCACCACACACTTAGTGATTTAAACAACACAAATATATCACAATTTTGGAGACCAGAAGTCCAAAATGAATCTGACTGGCCTAAAGTGTAATAGGGCTGCTTCCTTCTGGAGACTGTAGAGGAAAATCAATGTCCTTCCCTTTTCCAACATTTCTTGGCTTGTAGCCCCTTTCATCTGGATAGCCAGAGCCTTAGCAGCTTCAGATTTCTCTCTAACTCTGACTCTCCTATCCTCTTTTACCTACAAAGACTCTGTGATTACATTGGGTTACCTCGATAAGTCAAGATAAACTCCTCCTATCAAGGCCAGCTAATTAATAAGCTTAACTCCACCACAACCTTAATTCTTCAGTGCTGTATATATAATATATTCACAGTTTCTAGGGCATTGGGGCACAGATATTTTAAAAAGCCATTAAGCATAAATGCTAATCATTTTAGTAGAAAGAAGATTTAAGGTGAAATCAGGATGGATTCTCCAAACCTCATCTTGTAAATCTACAAAAATTTCCAGGATCTCTTAAAAAAAGAAGAAAACACTACATATGATTAAATTTGATGTTCTGATCATATTTATTACATATTTACATCATTGTGACTTTTTTTTTTTTTTACAAACACCTTAGTTTCTTGCTGTTGTAGCCGGCCATCTGGCATCCTTTATGATTCAGTTCAAGGTTATGTTGCTTCAAATTGTGTTCAATTGCTTCTTAAACCACTTTTTTTTTTCTTTTTTTCCTGAGGATGTTTCATTTCCCTGATGAAGTCAAGCCTCCAGACAGACAAGGTGTGTCATCTTTGAGTGGAATCTGTCCAGAAGCAAAAACTGATGCCAGAAACATTAAAAGGTTTCCAATGCATTTGTCACACACAAAGGTTTAGGTGTCTCTGGTGACTGAGCCTGACTGACCTTAGATACCACAAACTCCCAGTTAAGACGTGTTTGTGTACTGTTTGGCAGTTTTCAAGGAAGAAAGGAAAGCTAAGTGGTGATAACTGATGTGGTCTCACTCTTCCTTCAACACAACACATGACATCAGCATTCATCAGTTGATTAACAACTTAGACTATTCTGTGGACAATGCAAAGTGGTCAAACATCAATGGCTTTTAGAATAAAGATGTAGTAGATGTGCCGAGTTCTTGCTTTCAATTCAGAGTTTAGTTTTATTTGCTTGTGTTTCTTTCTCACCTAAGGACCTACTGAGATTGATTGGATAAGAAACGGAAGAAAACCAAATGAGCCAAAACAAATGAAATTCACTCTAGTTAGCTGAAGCCCACTCTAGCTTACAAATTCCAAAGACATTAGATTATAAATATGAGTGAACGAAGATATTCTAGGGCTGTAGATTGATTCCATGGCGCAGACTAGGATAGTGGTGTGTTTGAAGCCAAAGCTTTGTGTCGTATGGAGTGACTTTCATCTTTCCGTGAGTGAGTACCTGGATTGGTCTTGGAATTGGTGCACTTCACCTGGTGTTGATGGAAGCATGTGTGAGCGGGACGTTGTTGGTCTGATTGTTGCTGTTGTGTTTACTCAGTTGTCTCTGGTTCTTTGTGACCCCTTGGACGGTAGCCCACCAGTTTCCTTTGTTCGTCAGATTCTCCAGGCCGAGAATACTGGAACCAGTTGTCATTTTCTTCTCTAGAGGCTATTCCCTACCCAGGGGTCAAACCTGTGTCTCTTGTATCCCCTGCATTGTCAGGATGATTCTTTACCACTGTGCCATCTCGGTTGGTATCACAGCACATTGTTAAACTTATTGAAATATGATCTTTTGGAACCTTTTCAGGAAATAAATGGTGAAAAGATGGCATTTCACTATGTCATCTCTGCTTTCTCTAACCTTCTGATTGGCTGAAATATTAAAATATTTAATTATGTGCTTTCCACACACAAACACCTTCAAAAATGTAGCTCAATAAATATTAAATATTCATAAACTATTCCTGTTATTCTACTGATGATTAAACTTGTCATGGAAGTAGTTCTTACAAAGCAAAGACACAGATATGCCTTTTGATCTTACATAAAACCTTGACCTGACTCTTGGACAAGGTTCTTAACTGCCAAGGTTTATGGATAATTGAATGGTCCTGAAGGATATCAGGCCAACAGTGAATTCTCTCTAAGCATAGGAAAAAATTGCTGATATGATTGCATGTGTATTTTTCTGGAATGAGAAGTCATAGCTTTCATTTGATTCTGTGTCTAATAGATAATAATGAAGAAAATAAAATGCTAAGAACCAGAGATTTAGAACCTTTTTTTTGTAACAAGATGTTACTTACAGACTCAGAAAAAAAATTGGTTTGGAATCTAATGATCTGGTTTTGGCTATCATGCATAAACTGAGCAGACACTTTGGAAAATTAATATGAAAACATAAAAATGTAATTGCTAAGCAACCTGTGCATTAAGCATCATTTTCAATTAGTTTTAGCTAAGAATTGGGCTATTAATTTTAATATCTTACAATCACATTCATGGTTAATTAAAGTTAATCTCTTTAAAATTCACTTTAGAGGCTCTGCAAACCATAGCATGGTTTGATTTTTGCAAGAAATTCTTTCTTTTTAAAGATATGAAATGCCATATCATCTTGACAGAGTCCCATAATGCTGCAAATGTATAGATCTTTTTCTTTAATGTTAGCTTAAAAGCTGAGACTCTATTGTTAAAAAATAAAAAATGAAAATTATTTAACCCAATTCTTAATTATGTAGCAAGTTTCACATGTAACTCAATATTTTAGTTATTTTTTAACATTTCTTGACTTACTCTAAGATGCTAACTAGCTTTCTTGCAAGGTAGCAATAACAAAATTATTAAAATTATACAAAGTTATAGAAATCTTCATCTCTAGAGCGTAAAAGAAAAGTAGATATTGACCAGGCTTTGGTAAGCAGTGTAGCTGGTGAATCTAGAAAACTCAGACCAGGTTGAGAGAGGGTCTTGATTCAAAACTGCTAGGAACAAAACGTGATTCTTCTAGTGTAAAATCAAATAAGGATGTTTATAGAAAGCTTTTGGAAGAAGACTTAACTTTTTGGAAATGATGATGGAATTTAATTACTTTGGGATTATTGTTATTGATTTTATGCACTTTGGATTTTTTTGGGGGGAATTTTATATTGATTCTGACATAAAAGGTAATTTCAATGCCTTAGCAGCAGCTCTCAGAATTTTGCTAAATAACCTTTTAACTTAAAAAAGATTTCATTGCAATGAACATTCGTTCTCCTAGACACCCCTTGAGTCAGCCCCAAATCTTCACAATGTGGAGTCTTAAGTGAAATACCTGTATTATAAGTCATGACTGAGAGATGAAGAGATGCTTTCTAGTCACAGAAGACTTTGTTGGAAACTTCTGACCAGCCCCAAAATAACACACCAATGTACGGGGGGAGAAATAATTAATAAAGGGCTCGTCTCAGCAGTATCGCCACAAAGCGAAATGTATCCTATAGCCGTAATTTTCCGATACTGTTAGGTTCAAAGTGTGTCCACGTATTCTCCTAAGAGTCAGAGGATGACTGCTGATTCACTATGACGAGAGTTCAGTATGGAGGGCAAAGGACAGGTGGCTGAGTAGGAACTGAGCAAGTTAGAGGCTGGGAGTTCTATGGGGAAAAGCAGGAGACAAAATGCCAGGCTGAGAAGAAATCACGAACAAAGAGCCATGGCACCTCTTTACCCCAGTAAATCCCCTGAGAGAGGGGCTTGCTGGACTTCCCATGCCAGCAGGCAACACTCAGGAGGAAACTATTTCTGGGTTTTATTTTCCTTGTCTTATTAATGATTTACTTTTCTTACTATAGAGGAACAGATGTTCATTGCAGAAAATTTGGTTTTATATATATATATATATATATATATATGCACACATTTACCTTTAACCAGTAAGAAAAACTACTGACATTTTGTTATTTTTGCTCCCAGTGGTTTGCTACATATCTATTGCTATCCATCCATATGCTGGAACACTGATGAAATCCCGAAATCTAATTGGTAATCTGACTTTATTTTTTTAATGTATTATGTGTCAATATTTCTCCAGAGACACTCGCTTCTGACTTTCTCTGGTTCTGATAGATATTCCCTCCCTACTGACACTTCACTCCAAATATATACATATTTGGAAGGAAAGGAGAAAGCAAGGAGGTAGGTAGGGAGAGGATGAAGGAAGGAAGGAAGGTAGAAAGGGAGAAACGAAAAGGGGAAAGGAAAGAAAGAGAGATAGACTGTGTCAGTTTTACTTTGGCCTAGGAAATTTTCCTTCTGCCATTTCAGGATACCTGCCCCCACTATGCCCAGCTCACCCCTTCCATTTTCTCTATCAATATTTCTGCACACTTTCTTTGAGTCCAAACACAGACTAGTACACAAGTGAAGAAAAGGGGGACTCTTTATTGACCTAAAATTGTGCTGTGAATACACTTCTTTCAAATTAATCAATCTCCTTAAAATCCCTTAAAGTTAGGCCATGATCAAGTGGCCCAAGAGTTAGTAAGTACTTAATGAATGAGTACTGAACTAAGGTGAATTCTTTGGGTGGGAAGAGGGCAGGGAAAGATGGAAGAAGCCTGAAGGGAACAGGAAGGCATTATGGAGGTACTGGGGTCCCCTCTTCAAGGAGAGAAGTGTTGTGAAAAGGGGCCTTGGGATGAAAAAGACAAAATTTCAAATACTCATCATTTCTTTTCATCAATCGGAAATGAGTACATGCTGCCATCCACTGAGGCATTTCCTGTCTGACAGTCATGGAAACAGCTTCTCCAACCTGGGAGGGTGTCCTCATCTTGAAAGGAGTGCTTGGGACAAAACAGGAAGAACTGTGTTAGGCTGATCAACTGTATTCACCTTGCTGAATAAGAACCCCTTCAGTTCAGTTCAGTTCAGTTCAGTTCATTTCAGTCGCTCAGTCGTGTCTGACTCTTTGCAACCCCATGAATCGCAGCACACCAGGCCTCACTGTCCACCACCAACCCCCGAAGTTCACTCAGACTCATGTCCATTGAGTCCGTGATGCCATCCAGCCATCTCATCCTCTGCCATCCCCTTCTCCTCCTGCCCCCAATCCCTCCCAGCATCAGAGTCTTTTCCAATGAATCAACTCTTCGCATGGGGTGGCCAAAGTACTGGAGTTTCAGCTTTAGCATCATTCCCTCCAAAGAAATCCCAGGGCTGACCTCCTTCAGAATGGATCTCCCTCCTTGCAGTCTTAAGAGTCTTCTCCAACAACACAGTTCAAAAGCATCAGTTCTTTGGCACTCAGCTTTCTTCACAGTCCAACTCTCAAATCCACACATGACCACTGGAAAAACCATAGCCTTGAGTCTGTCTCTTATACACATCTGTCCACGTATTCTCCTAAGAGTCAGAGGATGACTGCTGATTCACTATGACGAGAGTTCAGTATGGAGGGCAAAGGACAGGTGGCTGAGTAGGAACTGAGCAAGTTAGAGGCTGGGAGTTCTATGGGGAAAAGCAGGAGACAAAATGCCAGGCTGAGAAGAAATCACGAACAAAGAGCCATGGCACCTCTTTACCCCAGTAAATCCCCTGAAAGAGGGGCTTGCTGGACTTCCCATGCCAGCAGGCAACACTCAGGAGGAAACTATTTCTGGGTTTTATTTTCCTTGTCTTATTAATGATTTACTTTTCTTACTATAGAGGAACAGATGTTCATTGCAGAAAATTTGGTTTTATATATATATATATANGGAGTTCAAAAATAAAAAGGACAGAGGATAGACGACATAACAGGGACTAGAAAATTCTCAGTATCAGTCCTGGGTAACAGATCATGCCCTGTTCCCAGTTGAATATTAGGACAACAAGTAAGGCAGTTCTATTAGTGCCCTGGGTAACAGAGAAGTCTAGAAAGGTCAAAAACACACTTGGTTGTTATGACAAGCTGAATATTTTGTACTTTATCTTGTAACAGGCAGCCATAGAAGTTTTTAGACAAGAAAATGACCTGATTAAAAATTAATATGGTCATTTTGGGAAAGAAAAAGTGGGGTCAACTCCAGTCAAGGAGCTATGTTAATGAATAAAGATATTAAGCCTTTATGAGTAAAAGTCCATTAAGATTATTTCAGCACACAGTTTTCCTTATCAGATATTTTAAAACCCAAGTGTGACTCACAACTTAAGGAGTTTTGAATTGAAACCTCTTACTTCATGACTTTTCTTACTATACATACAAACCCCACCCCTGCCACAGGTAACCCCCAATTCTCGTGTTTATGATAACAAATTATTTCCATTGAGAAGGGCCCCAAGTGCCTGTTCTTTCAACACCACATGAAGTCAGGGATAAGGCGATACAGCTATACTTAAAGGTCATTGAAGAAAATGAAAATCTCTTCTCAGAATTTATCATTGCAAGATGTCTGGGATCTTCATGCTCACTGAGTTAGAAATTAAACATTTTGAAGAGTAGACCTTTTATTTTGCATGGAATTCGTGGTTTCTGTGAGCAGCAAAGAGTGGGAGATGTACCTATATCAGCATGTCTTCATTCTGAGATTCTTAGAGTTTTCATGTTAATGGGCCTCAGCCAAAAGGATCAATTGTGATACCGCTTATATATTTAGGACTTCCCTGGTGGCTCAGGTGGTAAAGAATCTCCCTGCAATGCAGGAGACCAGGGTTCAGTCCCTGAGTCTGGAAGATCCCCTGAAGAAGGGACTGGCTATCCACTCCAGTATTCTTGCCTGGAGAATTCCATGGACAGAGGAGCCTGGCAGGTTACAGTACAGTCCATGGGGTTCCTAAGAGTCACACATAACTGACGGACTAACACTTTACATATCTTGGGTTTGTGATTGTTGAAAAACTGTACTGTTGGAGGTGGTTAAAATGTTAATTTTCCATTTTCCTCATGTTTTTCTGGGCAAAAGCATAGTAATGTTGTTGAAGTACCTACTTCTTACCTCTTGAGTCTCTCTGGTGGACAGGAAACATGTATTCTTGTTCTAGTTTTTGTTCACATGTATTAGGTGTCAGAATCTAGTTAAACTCTTTGAGCTGCAACATTCTAACATGTGTCTTCTCTCTCAAGGTTAAAGAAGTAATTTCAAATTCTCTATTGGGCAATTAATCAATCTGTGAAGGAAAACCTTCTGCCACACTATACACTTTATAAAACACTGTAAAAGAGCATTGTTCATGATTATATTTGGTAAACTTTGTGAAAGCACTGTTCTCAATTTTGTGTTGGCACCTGTCAACTTTTGCTTAATTAATGAGAAAGCTTACAGGAAGACAAAAGAGCTGATTTGACAAACACTTGAAGAATGGGGGTTTATTTTGTTAATAGGAAAAGAAATGCTAAATTAGGGATAAGGCTAGTTAAAAGGATTTATTTCTCTAAAAGCAATAGCATATCACTTTTTGTCTCTTCTAAAAAAATCATATGATGGTTGTTATTCAAATATACTATAGCAAAAAGTTCTGTTCTCCCACAGGACCAGAAAAATATATAAGTAGATAATGCTCTTGCTAGTAAGATAATAGAAAATTAGGCAACCATTACTTTGCCTTTTTCCACATTTTGAAGTAAATTATTCTTTAGCACATATACAAGAAGGAAATACAATGAAGCTGCAGCTTGATTGCATTTGCAGAAGATTCCTTGGGACTTCCTTTTAGATAAAGTGAACGCTCAGAAAGCTTTCAATCCAGTTTGCAGATCTCAGAAAGGATTCTAGACATTTTGTATTTCAGTTGATGACTTGAAAAGTGAAATCTGGTTCTTAAATTTGTGGGTGCTTGTATATGTCAGGTTTGGAGAAAAGCTCTGAAAATATCAAGGTGAACTTCCTAAATCTATCATTTATAAATAAGATCCATTCTGCTGCTAGATCCACAGGTGTAGAAAAGTGAAAGGTCTCAATGGTTTTTATTGTCATTTTTTGAATGTTTATTATAAAAGTGATGTAAGGTAACTATAAAACAATTTAAGATCAAAATTGTGTAAAATAAGACAAATTCTTTCAATCTTTAGGGTTTCCCTTGTGGCTCAGCTGGTAAAAGGCTACTCATTTTGGTACTCTGGCCTGGAGAATTCCATGGAGTCCATGGGGTCACAAAGTGTCGGAGACAACAGAGTGACTTTTACTTTCACTTTCTTCTTTTCACTGTTTGACTTTATTCCCCACTAGTAGCGTCTGCTAATATTTTAGCATGCATCCTTTCATGCCTTACACCACACACACACACACACACACACACACACACACACACTCTTCAAACAAAGATGAGATCACTCTTTTTGAGATGTTCTACAACTTTTTCCGCACTTACCAGTGACTCTTTGACATCTATCCATATTGTTGGATATAGAACTTTTCTGTTTAATGTTACATGGTATTAAACATTATATGAATGTATCATAATTTAACGAGTGATGAGCATGGAGTGATTTCTAGTTTTCCCTAAGAGAAAGCTAATGTAGTTCTTGAAAGCACAGACTCTGGCAACAGACTGCATGGGCTCATAAACCCAGTTCCTCCACTTCCTAACTTATGTAAATGATTCAACCTTCTTAATTCTCAGTTATTTCATTTGTAAATGGATAAAGACTAGCATTTAATCTGGGAACTTATTGCGAAGAATTAATAAATATAAAATGCTTAAATATTGCCTTTCTCATAGTAAATACTACATGAAGGTTCATCGTAATATTTTTGTTACTAGGGATAATATTGCAATCCATTGTTTTCTTGTATATATCTATATATGTATATATATATACACACATATACATACATATATATATATATACACATACATATATCTGAATTTTAACTCGAACAGATCATATACTTTCATTCATTATTTGTATTTTATTTTTGACTGTTCTGGGTCTTCATTGCTTTGCATGGGCTTTCTCTGGTTGTGGTGAGCAGGGAACTACTCTCTAGTTGCGGCATGCAAGCTTTTCATTGCATAGCTCCTCTTGTTGCAGAGCACAGGCTCTAGGCTGGTGGACTCAGTAGTTGTGGTCCTTGGGCTCAGTTGCTCTGTGGCATGAGGAATCTTCCTGGGCCAGCAATTGAGACTGCATGCCCTGTATTGGCATAAAGTTCTTGATAAGTTCAGATTCTTATCCACTGTGCCACCAGATAAGTCTAATCATATGTTTTTGAGGACACAGAATTAACTGTGGTGAAAACAGTTAATGAACTCTTAGTCTTCATTTCTTATTTAGCAGAAAGGCAATGCATTGCTATGATCATGCACTATCAGAGCTAGAGACTGAAAAATAAAGACTTTTACAAATTTCTCCAATTTATCCCTGCTTCCAATATCCTAGTTCAGTTTGTCATCTTCCTTTACCCAAGCTGTTAACATCTTCATCTGTCTGCTTCTGAGTCCCTGATCCCTTTCAACCACCCTTTACCACTGCTTCCATAGGAATATTTGAATGTTCCTTAATTTTTCCGGGTTACTCTTTAACCTCACTGGCAAGGCCCTTTGTGAGCTGGTCTGTGCCTATCTCTCCAAACCCCCTTTGATAGTTCTGGCTTACTGCCACACTCCAGCCACACTGGCTTTACTGACACACCTCTGGATGTACCACACTGTTTTCTTGCCTGGAAATTGCACGCACAGTTCTCCTTCTCTGAATTCTGTTCCCCCTTCATCAACCTTCTGAAGCCTTCTTTTATTTTAAGACCAAGATCTTGTATGTCAATGTCTTTGAACTAGAGCTTCTGAATGATTTCTGATGACCCTTAATTTATATTACCATTTTGTACCCTGGTTAGGTATCAACCCTGGGATTTCTTTGGAAGGAATGATGCTGAAGCTGAAACTCCAGTACTTTGGCCACCTCATGCGAAGAGTTGACTCACTGGAAAAGACTCTGATGCTGGGAGGGATTGGGGGCAGGAGGAGAAGGGGACGACCGAGGATGAGATGGCTGGATGGCATCACAGACTCGATAGACGTGAGTCTGAGTGACCTCCGAGAGATGGTGATGAACAGGGAGGCCTGGCGTGCTGCAATTCATGGGGTCGCAGAGAGTCAGACACGACTGAGCGACTGAACTGAACTAGGGTACTTTTCATACTACAATCATATGTTTATGAAAATGCCAAATATTCCAGGTCACAAACATGAAGAAAAGAGCTCTGACTCTTTCATTTTTATTGGAGCCTAGCTGAATATAACGTCCAGTATATTGTGTGGATATTTTCTGAATGAAGGAATGAACAAACTAAAACTGAAGTTCGGCTTATTTTATCACAAGGCTGTTTCCTTTGCTGTGGAGGTATGGTAAGACTAGGGAAATGTTTATACTTTCAAGGATATGTTGACATCTCTCAATCCCCTTGGCACTTTAAAACAGTGTGTAATTATCATGTTTTACAAGTGTTGAATAAACACCAAATAGGAATAGGAAGACTCGGGTTCTGGTCATGTTTCCACCACTCTCTGGTTATATAATCCCGAGACAGGTACTTATCTTGTGTTCGTAAATTTAAAAATTAGGCAGCTGAAAGGAATGACAACTAATGTATTTTAAACGTTGTTTTCCAGCAACTTTAAAAACTGAATGTAGTGCCTGAGAGACAATTTGACCGCTCAAGTTCATTATGTGGAAAATTCTGAAAGAGATGGGAATACCAGACCACCTAACCTGCCTCTTGAGAAATCTGTATGCAGGTCAGGAAGCAACAGTTNTGTGTGTGTGTGTGTGTGTGTGTGTGTGTGTGTAACCAAAAATATGATGAGGATCTATGTCACAGGTTAAAAGAGTCTTACATGTATTACTTCATTTAATTTCCAAAAAATACCTTGGAAATAAAATACTTTGAAATACAAAATACTTTGAAATAGGTTTGTTCCTACTTAAGGGTTGGGAGAAATGAGGGTTCATTTCCCTCCATTAGTATTTTGTTGAATTTGAATAATAGTGAATGTTTTGCTCCCAGTACACATTCTTGCAAGATGGGCTTGTTCTAGTGGAAATTGACGCATCTCATAAGGACACGGCAAAAAAATATTATGTGTGAAGTGCAGTGCACTTTGATGGTGAGAGGTGCAATCCATTACCTCAAAGGAGGATATGGAGCTAACTTCAAAACCCATTACAGGCATGGTATTTTGACTGCTCTTTTTTCCACATGGAGAGATACTGCCCATTAGTAGAGATTAAATAATTTACCTTAGTTTGTCTTGGACACTCAAGGAAGAATTTGTGAGAATGCCAAGAATTTATCTTGGAAGTTGCTTGGTCTACTGAATTACAAACAATCCTCTATAGAATATTTTATCCTTGTTTTTCTGGGACTAATAGTAATTCTTTTAAATGGAAATGTAAATAATTCTCCTTTGGTGATCTTATGTAGTTTAAGTTGAATCACTGAAATCTAAGTTCAAAAATGAATCATCAGTATTTATGACCAAAAGAATGTGCTTATGCCTCTTTCAAGGCCTTCATCTTTGAGGCAGGTTCAGTCTTTCAGAGTGTAAAATGGTTAGATGACCATTTTAAATGCACCACTACTTTTCTTAAGATGTCATGTTTGATGATCTTGATCACTTGTGCCCATTCTTCATTTCCTAGGAAGTCACTAGGAAACATAATTAGGAAATATCTCTCAGGAGCTCTACAGAAAAATGTGGTTTCAAGATACTTTATTATGAATTGAAGAGGTTACAACTAAAAGGAAGGCCCCCCCCTTGGAGTCACAGCCCTTTAATGGCATGCCTGCACAAATGTGTGAGAACACCTAAGCAAGTTGAGCAGGTGGCTGTGGATTAAAGAGTGTAGAGACAGGTGGGGCAAAAATAAAACTTACAGATGGTTTACAGGGGTGACTCATTTCTCTACCCCTTCCAACTTCCAACTCCTTTAGTGTTTAGTTTTGTTTTTAACATTTTGATTGTGAAATTTTTACTAAAAGTGTCAAATCGTCCAATTCTTCTAGTCAAGACAGGAAGAGTGTACCACAGAAATCCATTTCTACAGCAGTCTCTCCTCATTGCCAAATCTGATATCCAAGATTCTTTTTTAATGTTAAAGTTTTGCATGGAATTCTCTTCTCTTTCTCGTACATTTCCCACATCCAGAAACAAATTTTTGTTGAAAATGAAATCAGCAGACTGCACATTGAAAGACACAAATTCACTGCACTAGAAAGCCATACTTGTCTTCCAGTCATCAGCTTAAATATATTCAGGAGACCCATAGGTATACCCTACACCCAGCGCTGGGGGATTGTATGCTCTGTACATGGCAGGGTCGTGGGTGGACAATCTGGTAATCCCGAGTTTTACATAAAACTTTATTTACTGAATTGACCTGCATATACACAATCACCAGTTCGGTCTCTGCCAAATAGGAAGTACCTAGTATAACCTTTAGCAGCTTCCCAGGTGGCAGAGTGGTAAAGAATCCGCCTGCCAATGCAGACAACACGGAGACCGAAGTTTGATTCCTGGATCAGAAGACCCTCTGCAGGAGGAAATGGCAACCCAAGTCAGTATTCTTGCCTGGAAAATTCCACCGAGCCTGGTGGGCTACAGTCAATGGGAATCACAAAGAGTTGGACGACTGAGCGCGCGCGTGCACACACACACACATACGCACACGTCAGATAACCTTCTTCTCTGAATCAGAGACAGTCCCCATTTACTGGATGTTTGAAGGTAAGGAAGATTAACCCATACTCCTCCTTGGCTGTGAACCTAAGCACTGCTCACCGAAGCTCTCAAAGATCCGGTTCGCCCTCGTCCGCCCTACCCATGACCCTCATATCGGGCCATTCTCGCGGGGCTCTTTTCGGTGCTAGATCGGGTGGGCGCTCCAGGGCCGTGTTGATAGTAGACACCGGGTCTGGTTCCGCTCGCGCAGCGCCCGCGCAGCCCGCCAGGGGGACCCCGACCAGCTTAGGCAGAGTCTGATAAGAGAGAGTCCGAGGGGCGTGGAGCGAGAGTCCTGCAGCGTCGGCTCCAGGAATACCCGGAATCAGCCGGAGCTTCCCCACTGGTCCAGGGGCTGGTGGGACCCCGGCTCCGAATCCTGGGGTTCCAGTGAGAGGCGCGCCCGGCTGGTGGGTGTGTCCTTTCCCACCCTCTGGGCTTCCAGCAGGGAGAAGAGCCCCAGAAAGTGGGTATTTTGTTCCCAACGTAGGTTTAGTCTGCGGTGATCCCTGCACTTCAAGTGCAACTTTGAGGCCGGGGTACGCCTCCTGGGGGCTGGGAGTCCGGGGGAGGGGGACTGGCTTTCGTCTCCATCCTCAAGGAGGAGGCTGGCGGCGAGAGTGGGGGCGGCAGGGCCTGGGGAGTTCCTACCGGTCGTGGGCAGCGGGAGACTCGCTTGCACCCGGGTCGCGATCGCGTGGCCACGCTCCTGGAAGCCCGCCCGGCACCCTACGCGCCGCCCCCAGACTCCTCTTTCCGCGACTGGAGCGTGAGGTTCGGTGGGGACCTGTTCAGTGGGGATCTGAGCACTGCTGAAAACTTTTCTCCTCTCAGCCCCTGTGAGTCTTTTGTCTTGTGCGACTGAGTCCCTGTCCGCTGCCCGGCGCACCGCGCCGGGTGATCACCGAGGGCCGGAGCGCTCGGACTCCGTGAGCCCTATGGCTGCGGCCGGCGGCCTGGCGACCTGCGGCGGGCACAGCCAGCCGCGCGCCCCCGGCCCAGAGGCCGCCGCCCCCACCCACTTCGGCCCTCTGGCAGCCCTCGCCGCCCGCCCCCTCGCCTGACTCATCCGCCCGCGGTGGCCGCGCCGCGTCCGCTGCCCGAGCCCCCCCGGGATGGGGAGGGAGACCGCGGGTGCCCAAGGCTGCGGAGGTTTCTGCTGACGCCCCCAACACCGCCGCCTCCTGCGCTCTGCTCGGGAGGCGCCCGACGTCCCACCCGCTCCGGGAGTGAGAGCCTTGAGAGGCGACTGGACCCCCGAGGCCCCGCGCTCGGGACAGGTGAGAGGGGAAAGAAAGAATGCTGCCAGGGATGGGAAGGTGGGTGGGCAATCGGTGCGGTTGAAACGGGGCGCTGCTTCACCACCCTCTCCCTCCTCGCCCCACCTCGGCCCCCAGAGTTAGGATAAACACTGTCTCCTGAAGTTTGGAGAATAAACCAAACCCGCCATCAGTTCTGGACTCCCCGGTTCCCGGAGCGCAAGAGAAGCGGTGCAGGGCAGCCTCCCAGGACCCCGGAGCCTTGGAGCGTCTGGCTGGGTTTCTCCAAGCTACACCCTCCTTTGTCTCCGTTCCAGAGTCGGCATTCTCTGTAAAGATGTCCACAGTGTTAATTTATAGTAGTCCTTGGCAAGAGCAAAGCGTGGTCAGGGTTTCCTAAAGCAAAATCTGTATGTGGTAGGATCTTCATAGACAAAATGGAGAGGCGAAGCAATTATTTGCCAAATTCAGCGCTATTCTTCTCCATGTATAATCTGTCCTTAAGAGAAAGGGCTGAGCGTTTGCAAGATTTACTCCATTAATCATTCTTTTGCTTTAATTAATTGCCTAAGCCAGCATTTCACATTTTGTAGGTACAGGCTATCTGTGGGTATTTCCTGCCACTAGTTTTCCACTGAGAAGTATGTGTTTGTGTGTGTGAATGGTGTATATAATCAGAATAATTCATTATTCAGTACCAGGCAGAGGCAATGCCAGAAAGTCAGATGCTTCCCATATATGTAATTTACTCACTGAAGTCAGATCAAGTACACCTTAGCCTGGTATTGGACAATGTATGTTGGACCTAAGTGTTTATTACCTTTTTTTTTTTTTCTAAAGACCTTCAAAAGTACTTGTGGACACAGAAAGCATTTCAAGAATTGACAGCTGTTCTTATTTGTCAGTAAGAATATTGAACTCTTTCGGTTTTGCTGTCAAACCAAGTTTTAAGGTACACTTTTTGTAGTTCTTTATGAAGAACTACAAAATTATGAACAAATATTAACAGCTCTGTGAAAGCTATTAACTTTGCTGGCTTGTCATGTCTTGCTTTACAGAAACACGTAAAATGACCTTCAGTTTGTTATTTGGCCACCGATACTGGACTATATCACCATTTTGTGAAAAGTAGGCTGAACTTCAAAACTTCTCAAACCTTACTTTATTTTTCCACTACTTTTTCCCTATACAGAGGCATCCACTAAAGCATGAAACACTTTAGTTTCATGCTTTTCAGACAGCTTAAGTGAAGGAGTTGTTCTTAACAGAAAATAATGTTTCTCTTTAGTAAATTAATGTTTGAGATTTTTTTTTTAATCTTAAAATATATCTTCTGAAGTGTTAGGAATGATTTTTCTCTAATGAAGGCTTACTATAGAGCTCATTATTGTGAGATAATTTAACTATAATTTGTAACCTTGGTTATAATTAGCTTTGTATCCTAGGTTGGGGAAGCTTTCAGTAAAAGAGAGTTGTGTGGGGAGCATCTGTATGCGGTTTGCAGGCAGCTGACACAGAGAGATTTAACCTGTTGCTTCTGAGTCAGGTTCAGGGAAATACATGTAATATCCAAAGGCTTTCTGGAAGGGATTCTTCAGGAAAGATCACTGTAAAGTGTGATGGCTGCTCTTTTTATTCCAATTTAGAGGAATTACTAGTGATGCTTTTGAACCTTCCAAGAGTTATATTGCTATACTTGAACTTTTGTAGCTTAAGCATTTTGACAACAGCTCGTTGGACAAAGATAACTACTAGCATATAGGGGGAGAGGATTCAAACTGTTTATTAAAATTTTCTTATTCCCATGATAAATCTCAGCATAAAGGAACAGAAATTTAAAAAAATAGATAAGAACAAAAATAACAGATGTCACTTTTTTATGTTTCTTCAACAAAATTGGTAGATGATAAAATTAAGTCTTCGTGGTAATACCTATTACTTATCATATAGAATGTATAGTCTAAAAGAGGAGGCAATTCTAAAATAAATTTCATTTCATGTTACTTTCGCTAAATGAGAGATAGCATGAGGAGTTCAGTCAAACAAAATACGTTTGGGAAAAGAACTTGTGTAGAGATGGAAAAAATGTGTCTGCAGTAAGATGGACCCTTTATTTTATTAAGGGATATATGATTTGCAGTTTTGTCAAGGGTATTTGTTTCAGGATTTAAGATATGCTTTGTCTGCTAAAATCTGATATGTGTCTAACCACTTAGAAAACATCCATGAACCCTTGTCATGATGCTAGGTTTGCTGATTGGTGGCAAATTAGCCTCTCTTCCTGGGAGTTTGCAGGCTGGCAGGGAGGGGACTGGGAAATGTGTCAGATCACTGAGCATCTGCAATGGTCCTTGAGCATCAGGGGTCTGGTCCACACTGGATTTCCAAGGGCATTGGATGGGGAGCTGGAAAACCCAACTTGTTTATCCTGGCTGAGATACTGGTTATGTGGCCTTAGATACCTTTGTAGGCTTTTCAGTCTCTCTGCTCTCCTTGGCAGACCAAGGACTCTGGACTGTGATCTTTTCATCCTCCTTGTAAAATGCTGCATGATGAAGAGAAATCAGGATGTGGTGGAGGTGGTGTGGTGAGCAAAGTTTGGGTTGGGGGAAGACAGGCTGGAGATTGCACTGGACACTGGGAAAGAGTAATGACTGTGATAGTAGAAGATCAAGGAGACTGGACATCTGGCCCATCACTGATTCTACAAGTTCAAATACATAACAAAATAATGAATTAGCAACATCCACTTAGTCCTTGATGGTATTCAATGAATTTTCACAAATAATGGCAGTTGATTTTCTTTACATTTCCAAGAGGTTATTCAAGTAGAAAGGTGATGAAACCGGGACTGATTTCACAGAGCATGTTTGTGCCAATATGCTCCATTGCTTTTTTGCAGGATCTGTAGAGACAAGAGAAGCTAGAACACACTTTGGAAACCTTGTGTAAATAGGAGACAGAGATAAGGGTGGCATCAGATTTTAGTGGAGTTTCAAATGTATGAGGAAAAGTTTAGGTTATATTCTGGAAGATGTATGCGCGCTAAGTTGCTTCAGTTGTGTCTGATTCTTTGTGATCCCATGAACTGTAGCCCACCAGGCTCCTCTGGCCATGGAATTCACCAGGCAAGAATACTGGAGTGTGTTGCTCCAGGGGCCCAGGGATCAAATCCACATCTCCCACATTGCAAGCAGATTCTTTACTGTTGAGCCGCTGGGGAAGCCCATACTGGAAGCTAAGAATCTCCAATTGTGATATTAAGACCTGAAACATCTGAAATTCTGATTGTTGATCTTCAGTTTGATTACTCCTGTTCAGGGCTTCCTCATCATCTCATTCCCCTCCCCATTCCCCAGCAGGAATTCTGGTGATTTGAGCATTATAGTCATGGATAGTGAAAGTGAAGTCTTTCAGTCATGTCCGACTCTTTGCGACTGTGGACTGTAGCCCACCAAGCTCCTCCGTCCATGGGATTCTCCAGGCAAGAATACTGGAGTGGGTTGCCATATGAATAAGACTCTTCCAAAAACTTTGAGTGCAATTGGAAAAAGAAAATTCTCATATAAAATAGGCATTCTTGGGTCATTGTACTATTAATCAATGGAATATGTACCAGTAGCAAGTTATTCTTTGGAAATTTTTTGTCACCAGATGTGAAATTACATAAAATTCATGGAGTGTGAACAAAGTGTGAAGATGTGGACATGTAAGTTCCTTTCTATAGCGTTCTTGTCATTCTGCTCCAGACATTAAGTACACTAACGGGGGTCAAGTCCTCTCCCCTTTACCCTGTGTTCCTGTAGAAGAGAGTTATCAGGATTCATCTGGTTATGCACACGAGGAACCTACATTTAACTGTGTTAAGCAAAAGAAAAAAAACACAAAGTGGCTCATGTGACTGGAAAGTCCAAAGGTGAACTCCGCTTTAGTCATGGCTGGAACACAGAGCCTCGTGGCTGGAACACACACCCTCTCTCTCTCCCTGTTTCTCAGTTTCTCTTCTTTCTGAATCAGCTTCACTCTGAGGCCCCTTTCCACGTGTTCCACGTGCTGAGAAAGGTGAGCACTGGTAGTTCCAAACCTGCATTCCTGGGCTTTTGATCTATAAGAAGAGAAGACTTGTCTCTTCCAGGTCCCATTTATGGAAGTCTTCTAAAAGGTCTCTGGCTGTGCTTCGTGGTCACTGACTCAGTCTCCATGTCCAACCAAGAGTTCTGCTGAAATAGTCTTGGACTGGATGGAGTGCCCAACCCTGTTTGTATGTGGTGCTGGTGGTGGGGTGGGGCAAAGGACTGGGAGGGGCACCACGACGGACAGTTCTGTCAAGATCATATAGATCCCCCAAACCTATGAGGCTGCCAATCAAAAGCAGCATGTCTATTACTGGGGAGGATTGCTCCCTCCTTTTGGGGGATAGCCTCCTGGACAATGAAGTGAACTTTGTGTGTAGAGGCAACTCAGCTGCCCAAAGCTATGCAAATTCCAGAAGTGAGAACTTCCTTCCAGCCAAGGCAAAGTCAGGAGATGAAATAGTTCTTTCCATGTCTAGACTTTGATAATAGGATCCAGAGGATTACGGAGTGAGGAACCCACCATTTATCCAGGTCCATGTGCTTTTAGGAAACACCCTTGTGCCCTATTTTCAGCCTAAGGGTTTTATTTTCAAAAGCCTTGGTCATCCTGGGATCATGAGATTGGAGACCCCCTGCTTTGGGCATTACAAGATCTAATGACACAGTGACAGTTTGAACAAGGAAGTAAAGTGATGATCATAGAACTATTGTTAAACAGGTTTGTTGAGATTGTGGGAACTGGGCAGAGAGGAGGCAGTGGGCAAAGATTAGGGTTATCATTTAGGAGGCCTAAAATGATTGGTCCCAAGCTAAAATATTGGCTTGTGTGAGCAACTTTATGAAGGTCTGATGAGGACTAAGGAGCGTTTGTGTTGACAGAAGCATTGGAAGGATAAAACAAATCAGGAGGGAGAAGACCAGAAGGTAGGCTGGGTCAGTAGGTGAAGTGGCTGTGTGTTGTACATTTGTTCATAGCAAATCGGCTGTATCAAGAGGTGTCCTGTAGCCACCACACATCCTAGGGGCAAAGCCTTTATATGTGTAGCACTGACATTTATCAAAGGCCTACCTAGTGTGCCAGGTCCCATGTTACATGCTTTACATCCATTACTCATAAAAGTCCTCTAAGGTGAGAAAACAGAAAGTAAGGGAAGTAAATGACTTGCTCAGGGTTATATGGTCATTAAATGGACTCAAACCCTGGCAATCTGAAAAGCCTGTGCTTAAACTATGCAACACTGTCTTCAAAGTCAAGATAAAAATCCAGTACATCAGGCCAAATTGAAGGATGAGTGCCAAACTGGACCATCTGATGGGCATCCAGACTGCCAGGAATACAGGTCAGACAGAGGGGATGGAATGGAGGCTATTGGGGTGAAGAGGCAGAGTACTGGGGTTCAGTAGCAAACTTAGTGCCTGAGTAAGAAGGGCACAGGCATAGAGTCTTGGCTTGGGGTTTGGGTGCAGCGAGGAACGTGGGTAGGAACAGCTCAGGAAGTTGAACAGGTGGGCAGATCAATAGAATAACTAGAGCTTGATTGTTGATCTGAGGCCAGGAACTCTGCCATCTGCCTCGCTTTAAATATCCTTTGTGATGGAAGTCAATACAAATACAGCATGGGCAGCTCCTTAGAGGGAGATGGAGTTCTATTAGTTGTCAGGCACTATTGGGGAAAAAAGAGCTAACATGTGTAGAGCGTCTGCCATATGCTTTCTATACATAATCTCACCAAATCTTCATTAGAATCCTGGGAGGAGATGTATTGTGGCTTTTTTTTTTTTTTGGTTGTTGAGCCAGGAAATGAAGGCTTAGAGAGGTTAAATTATTTGCCTAAGCTCCTAGAGCCAGACTGGAAGTTGTAGGAGCTGTCATGGAAACTGAAATCTATCTGTATCTCAACCTCATCTTGAGTCTTCAGGGAGTCATCCTGGTTCCGGCAGGGCAAGGTCAATTTCAAGTCTGGGCCATAGAGTTAGGGAAGTCAGCAAAGGCATATGATTGGAAAGGGAGATTGTGAGTTGAACATTTAGACATTTCAATGGGAGCTGAGAGCAGGTCATCTGAACAGAGTTGTCCAACAGGACTGTATCGGGCTTTGGCAGAAAACTCAATAACCTAGTAGATTTTTCCCCTCAGTGCAGGATCTCTATCATTGCGCAGGATAGATACGTCAGCAAGTCAGATGTTTGGAGGGCTTAATTTTAGTTACTGATTTCAGTTGAAAAGAAGGGACCTTTGCCAGCTGCCATGGCCTGAATTTACCTTTAGACCTGCAGGTACTTTTCCCAGAAATATGATAAATAAAAAATAGAGACATAGAGGAAGAGCATTAGCACATACCCAATGTCGTAAGAATGTAGAATACACTCCAGCTATAAATGTCCATTCTTGAAGATGCTCTAAATGATGAAATATTTAGAGTTATTTACTGATGAAATATGAGTGATATATCATTTCCCAACAAATTCAAGGTCAAATTGGTCACTGTGTAAATTTGACTGGATGTAGGTGTTTGCTGTGTGCAGTGAACTGTGTATACGTATGGTAAGAAGAAGGGGAATGAGAAGGTACATGAGAAAAAATATTTGAGAAATATTTTCGAGACTCCATAGCTCATTTGGAGAGGTAAAACAATCATGTTTAAAATGTTAAAGCAGCGAATAGTATGATTTTAGAGTTGATGGGATCTTTCAGACAGTGATCAAGATCACAGTGCTAGCCAGTACTATGAAGTAAAACTTATTAGGAGCAGTTGAACACAAATGTTATGGAAACTAAAAAGAATGGAACTGTCTGAGCCCGGAAGACAGATCAGGGGAGGCTTCCTAGAGGAGGCAAGTTCTGATGAGTGTGTGATAAAAGGGGTTTCCAGGTAGCATGCTGCGGCTGCTGCTGTTTAGTCGCTAAGTTTTATCTGACTCTTTTGCGACCCCCACGGACTGTAGCTCACCAGGTTCCTCTGTCTATGGGATTCCCCAGACAAGAATACTGGAGCGGGTTGTCATTTCCTTCTGCAGAGGATCTTTCTGACCCAGGGATTGAACGCACATCTCCTGTTTGGCAGGTGGATTCTTTACCACTGAGCCACCTGGGAAGCCCAAGGTAGCATGACCAGGAACTTATCAATATCCTGCAGCCAGAGACCACTGGGAAATGACTTGTAGTTGAACAGGTTATGTTTGCTACTTGTTACAGTGAGGGAAAATGTACACTACAGGAAAACCTGGAGCGTTGCAAAATAAATGTTAGAAATGAGTGATTATAAGATTTGGTCTTGTAAGTGATTTGGAAGAGTGTTTAAAGAAATAGGACTTTGCTCTGCATTGAAGCAGAAATAATCTTATGAATCTGTATCTTAATAAGTCTTATCTAGAAGGAGCAAGACTAGAGACACTAACACTATTATTGGCAAAGACTCAGCCAACATTCATTAGCCAGATTAGGAGACTACTGGTCATTTAGGGGATTGGATATTTGTGTTTTTGTGTTCAGATAGGATACCACAGTGGTCTTCTTTTTGTCCTGATCCATCATGGCCACAGAGTGGCCTTATCTGGTATTGATGCTCTGTGAAATCATTTCCATCCAACAAGAGAGCCCCAAGGGCAGCTCCCAGATGCCTGTGTTACTTTTGTGCTCTTTCATAAACTGGAAATTACGTTCCACAGTGTATCTGATTTTATGCACTGGCCAAAATACCCATTTACAATAGGAGACTGTTAGTGAATACTTCTTTGGGGGGTTATTGAGGTGATTTTCTTCCTATTCTGTAAAATTGTATTTAATGTTAACAGCGTTTATTTAAGTTCTCACTCTTTACTAGGTACCCTGTAAGATTCCAGGGATGTCAAGATAACGAGGATCTCAAGAATCTCATAATCTAATGAGAAAACCGAGATATGACAATAGGTAAAGAATAACAGGGGCTTTGGGGATGAAAGTGATGCTGAGAAAAAGCAGGCTCTTCTGCAAACAGTGAGCTAATCACAGAGGTGCTGAATAGGTTGGCAACTGCTGAGGCATGTTTGCAGTTTTGAGAATCAGCATCTTTGGGCTGAAATGCAGTATGAATTCAAAGATTCTCCATCCTCTCTCTAAGCTGATCTTGGCATAGAAGAGGCACACATTTTTGGCTCACTTGGCAAACCAAGTATCAGATCAGCTCAGTGAAAGAATGAGAACATACATGTGCAAGCATTTGTGATACAGTAGGTTTACTTGTTAAAAGGAAAACTCCCACAATTATGGAGAAGATCTACATGGTTAACACCAGGGTATGGTCATTTAGGTTTAAAGGCTCCTCTATGTGGGAACTGTTAAATTATACTAAAAATGATCAACCTGGTAATTATGAGACAAGGCTGGGTGCTTTATGAACTATGCCCATTATTACCCTTAGAGAGAGTTATTGGTATGTAATTCAGTTGATTTGTGGCACTGATCTGTGGCCTTCACATCTACAGGGATGGATATGAAGGTGTAGCCTGGGATTCCCATGAATTTAAGGTCGGATATGTTAACAAAGTAGAGGTAACTCTAACCAATCTAACACTGGTATGATCCTAATAGGTCAAATATCTGTATTCTACTGGTATGACCACTTAGCAACTTGTGTGTGTGTGTGCCTTCAATGGGGCTGGAGGATGTAATTGACCATATCTAAGCCTTAACACAGAGAAGGCAATGGCACCCCACTCCAGTACTCTTGCCTGGAAAATCCCATAGACAGAGGAGCCTGGTAGGGTGCAGTCCATGGGGTCATGAAGAGTCAGACATGACTTCACTTTCACTTTTCACTTTCATGCACTGGAGAAGGAAATGGCAACCCACTCCAGTGTTCTTACCTGGAGAATCCCAGGGACAGGGGAGCCTGGTGGGCTGCCATCTATGGGGTCGCACAGAGTTGGACATGACTGAAGCAAATTAGCAGCAGCAGCAGCAGCAGGGTTACTTAGCATTTCTGAAGGATGTTATTATTTCTAATCATAAAAGTATACATGCTTCCAATGAAAACTTTGGAAAGTACATTACATATTTTTAAAAATCAGAGAGAAAGTTTGCTTATAATCCCATGACCCAAAAGTACCCATAACATTTTGGCATTTTTCTTCTTCTTTATTTTTAATGAAGTTTTTCCATAGTTAAGTGCGCTCTCTTTGCTTAACCTTATGTCCTAAATATTTTCCAGCTTCTCGGAAAGCTTTATTAATGTTGTATAATATTTGATTGCATGATTTACCATAATTTATTAACTATTCCCTTAAAATTGGACCTTTAGGCTGTTTCCAAATATCTGGTATTATAACTGACATTTTGATGAAATCTTTGTTCATATTTCAGATTACTTCTTTAAGGAAGATCCATGGAAGGGTAATTTCAGAGTCAAAGAGTAAGAATACTTTAAGACCTTTGGTACTTACTGCCAAACCGATTTTTAAAGTAGGTGAACTTGTGATTGCCAGTGCACAGAAATCCCCTCTCACCTGTTTGCATGAGGGATTATTTATTTTTTTCTTAAGTGAATAACAGTTTCACCAATTGCTGATTTTGTTCTTTGTTACCAAGACCTCTCTTTTATAATGATGATTGGTCAGATGTTGTGATGAGTCACTCTATTTAAAAAAATTGTTCACAGAGTGGTCCTGAATATCCATATAGGGGCCCATGACAGAGAGAACATTAGTTTGTGAATGATTTCTTAAAGCCAGTGACAGGCAGGCACATCTTGTAAAGGCACTCTTCAGACCTTTGTGTGGAGCACCTTCAGGTGATGCTGGACAAAGGCCCCACTTTTAGGGCTAAAATCCTCTGCCATCTCTGTCTCTGTAGTTTGGCGGTTGGGTGCTTGGACTCCTAGACTCCTGGAACATTTGGGATCATTGTGCTTGTGATCTCTACACTGTTGGAAGGGGCTGTCACCCAGGGAGCATGGGTCTGTGTCTATTTTGTTCATGCTGTTTTCTGAGCAGGCGACCCAGGAGCAGGTTGTGCTGGTGGGTACAATGTGAGGTTGGCTGTGCCCTAATGTAGCATGTGGACACCTGAGAGATACCCCCTCCCCAAAGCCCTCTGCCCTCTTAGTCACTGATCCCCCCCAAAACAAGTCAAGCAAAGATCCTGAATTTTGAACCTTTTGGGTTTATTCCCTTTCCCAAAGACTAGCCAACCATATCAAAGTATCTCATTTTCAGAGTGATGACTCTTGCTTTATTCCACAAGAAGGAGGAACTTGAAGCTTCCTCAAACCTCCATGGGGTGATTGCTTCAGATTTCAAGGAAACTATTGAACTTACCACTGCAGTCAGTTTGAGGTGGTTTTTGAGTTCCAATTTCAGTTTTTTCCACAACTGCTATTTTGCTGCAGAAATAATTTACAACTACAATAAAAATACTTCTGGTTTTCTTCTAAAAGTTGGAGAAGAAAAAAATTATTAAAGTGTTATGATTCCATTTTCTTTTGTGGATCTCAGTCAATAATTTTGAGCAAAATTGTTTTCATTCATTTGTTCACCAAATCATTATTTAGTGAGATTCACTTAGTAGTTGCTGTTGAATCATATTTATGACCCATTTTGTCAAATGTGAGGTCATCTTATACATGGTAATGTAGAAAAACAGGGAGGAAATCATTACCTAAACATTTATTGGTTGCTTTCTGATGAGACATATAAAAGTTCTCATAGCTTGCATAAAGTAGTACCCAAAGTACCCAAGCTCTGTAGGAAGTTCATTAATTAATAACTGATTCAATAAATGTTACATGCTGGTAACTGGGGACATAGTAGGCATCAAAACAAAGGTTGTGGTGGAGTGTACATCTAAGTGGTAAAGACAGGTCTGCTTCAGAGAGTAGAAAGTGCTTGTGAGGAAAGTAAGAAATCTAAGGAATAGAGTGCCTGGGTTTTTGTAGATAGAAGGGTAGGAAAGACTTCTCTGGGTTTGAGACATTTGGATTAAGACCAGTCTTGCATACCGGGGAGGGGTGTGTGCGTGCATGCTAAGTCAGTTCAGTCATGTCCGGTTGTGTCCAACTTTTTGCGACCTTATGGATTGTAGCCCACCAGGTTCCTTTGTCCATGCCCTTCTCCAGGAGATCTTCCTAACTCAGGTACTGAACCCACGTCTTCTGCAGCTCCTGCATTTCAGGCGGATTCTTTATCACTGAGCCACTGAGGAAGCACATTGGGGAGGGAAAGTAGGCTTTATTCTCAGGGCACCGGGAAACCATTAGGAAGTTTTTCTTTTGGAGCATGATGTTTGAGGTCATTTATTAAAAATAGGGTTGAGGGAGTTTCCTGGCCAAGTGGTTAAGACTTTGCCTTTCAATGGAGGGGATGCATATTTGATCCCTTGTTCGGGGGCTAAGGTACCACACGCCACAGGGTGCAGCCAAAAATTAAAAACCTAATCACAGGGGTTGAGATTAAGAATGTTAAGCAGTTCCTCATGGTGACGATCGTTTTGGGAACAAAAGTGGCATTCGCACTTAGAAACTTCTTGGGTTGTTCTGTTCAAGATGTGCCCTATATCATTAAGTGGCTGAAAACATTCCATAAACAGTATGCATATGTGTGAGTGCATGCTAAGTCACTTCAGTAGTGTCTGACTGTGACCCTATGGACTATAGCCCCCAGGCTCCTCTGTCCATGGGATTCTCCAAGCAAGAATACTGGAGTAGATTGCTGTGCCCTCCTCCAGGGAACCTTCTAGAACCAGGGATTGAACCCATGTCTCTTATGTCCCCTCATTGGCAGGCTGGTTCTCTATCACTAGCACCACCTCCGTAAACAGTATATCTACTTTTAACAGTATATCACCTTCCATAAACAGTATTCAGTTCAGTCACTCAGTCATGTCCGACTCTTTGCGACCCCACGAACTGCACCACGCCAGGCCTCCCTGTCCATCACCAACTCCCGGAGTCTACCCAAACCCATTGTCCATCAAGTTGGTGATGCCATTCAACCATCTCTGTCATCCCCTCTCCTCCTGCCTCTGTCATCTCCTTCTCCTCCTGCCCTCAATCTTTCCCAGCATCAGGGTCTTTTCAAATGAGTCCTTTCAAAAAGTTTTTAATATAAATACAAATATTTATTTATCCATAGAATATAAACAGCTTAATGAGTNTGCTGCAATTCATGGGGTCACAAAGAGTCGGACACGACTGAGCGACTGAACTGAACTGAACTGAACTAGGAGTTTCCTGGTGAAGGGGCTGGAGGAAGCAAGAATACATAAAGGAGATAACAAGGCTTTGGATTGAGTGGTGGCAGAGATGAGAGAAGTGGAGAGAGAAAAGGGAGGTTTTGAAGGCAGAACCAGTGGAACTTGGTAACTGATAGCACGTGGGAAATCGTGGTCCCGGATGCTCCAAGATTTTAGCAGGGATGGTGGTAACATTCACATAGGTGAGGAAGACTTTTCCCAAGTTCTGTTCATGAGTTCAATTTTGGACACATAACATTTGAGTTATAGGTGAGATATCTCAGAGGAAAGGGCAAGTAGGCATTTGGACAGATGAGTGTGGAGCTTAGATGATAAATTTAGAAAGGGCACATACATTTGAGAGTCTTTAGCCTGTAGTTGGTAATAAAGTCATGCCGAGAATAGAGACTGAACAAAGAAGGTGACTGAGGAGCATGCTTTGGGATTTCCACCTTAAAGGGTGGTCAGAGAAACATACAGAGAAGTATTAGTAGCAGCCCTGGAAGCAGGAGAAAAGCCAGGGGTGTGATGTCATTGATGAAAGTCACATGATATTAGTGAAAAAGTTTGTTTGCACATGCTTCTTACTGAGCCAGNTTTCCACCTTAAAGGGTGGTCAGAGAAACATACAGAGAAGTATTAGTAGCAGCCCTGGAAGCAGGAGAAAAGCCAGGGGTGTGATGTCATTGATGAAAGTCACATGATATTAGTGAAAAAGTTTGTTTGCACATGCTTCTTACTGAGCCAGTGCAACCATAGTGTAGCCTGTAAATTTTGGGTGAGATGAGATTAGAAGTTACTGAATTTTTTTTTTTTTTAATTCCATGGGCAGAGTTGTTGATACTAAATTAGAATAGGATAAATGCTCAAATCATACCTTCACAATAAAAAGATAGAATAGCATATCTGAAGGTCATTTCATCATTATCATGTTCATTACTCATCTATTTCTGCTATCAATTCCTTGGCTGCCTTCCAATTTAATAAGTCTTTGAACTTTGTAAAGTATTTGCATATATACTTATAAAAAATTGAAATATAATTGATGTGTAATACATTGGTTTTGGGTATACAACACAGTGATTTAATGTACGTATGTATTGTGAGATGCTTATCCCAATCAGTTCAGTTCAGTTCAGTTCAGTCACTCAGTCGTGTCTGACTCTTTGCAACCTCATGAATCACAGCATGCCAGGCCTCCCTGTCCATCACCAACTCCCGGAGTTCACTCAGACTCACGTCCTTCAACTCGGTGATGCTATCCAGCCATCTCATCCACTGTCGTCCCCTTCTCCTCCTGCCCCCAATCCCTCCGAGCATCAGAGTCTTTTCAATGAGTTAACTCTCCGCATGAGGTGGCCAGAGTACTGGAGTTTCAGCTTTAGCAGCATTCCTTCCAAAGAACACCCAGGGCTGATCTCCTTTAGAATGGACTGGTTGGATCTCCTTGCAGTCCAAGGGACTCTCAAGAGTCTTCTCCAACACCACAGTTCAAAAGCATCAATTCTTCAGGGCTCAGCTTTCTTCATAGTGCAACTCTCACATCCATACCTGACCACTGGAAAAACCATAGCCTTGACTAGATGGACCTTTGTTGGCAAAGTAATGTCTCTGCTTTTGAATAGGCTATCTAGGTTGGTCATAACTTTTCTTCCAAGGAGTAAGCATCTTTTAATTTCATGGCTGCAGTCACCATCTGCAGTGATTTTGGAGCCCCCCAAAATAAGTCTTACTAAATTAGCATCTATCACAACACATATTTACAACTTTTTTTTCTTGTGATGAGAATTTTTAAGGACTACTTTCAGCAACTTTCAAATATGCAATACAATGTTATTAACTATAAGTCACCATGCTGTACATTACATTCCCTAGGACATTTATTTTATAGCTTTATTTTAAACTATTACTATGTCATATTTAATATATTATCTATGTGATGGTGGTGAAGTCACTCAGTCGTGTCCAACTCTTTGTGACTTCATGGACTGTATGTAGCCTACCAGGCTTCTCTGTTCATGGGATTCTCCAGGCAAGAATACTGGAGTGGGTTACCATTTCCTTCTCTAGAGTATCTTCCCGACCCAGGGATCGAACCTGGGTCTCCCGCACTGGAGGCAGACGCTTTAACCTCTGCCCCACCGGGGAAGGCCTATGTGATAGGCATTTTTAAAACCACAAATAGAAGCTTAAGCTATTTTCTTTTCCGGGACAATATATCATGTAAGGAAAATATATCATGTAAAAGCAAGTTGCTTGGATAACTAGCAAAAGACTCAGAGGATCACCCTGGCTCTTATTATTAAAATGCATTTTATCTCATTAAAATTGAAGAGAAAAGACACCTGTTAATTGAGGTTGCCTTTCGCCTCTCCCCTTGGGAGCTTAGCGCATCCTGTATGTGACAGCGGACCCTGAGGAAGCATCGTATCTTTGTTCCTGTATTTTCCTACAGGAAAAGACACAGTAGAAAGTCACTAGTAGTACATGAAGCGAATGTACAAAAATAGAAAACAATCCTGTGTGTGCATTTTCAGATTAGAAGGGATTAACTACATTTACATTTTCTCTAATCTTCTAATGTAGTCTTTTCATTTTTAAAATATGTTTCATCATATTAAAAGACTGTTTAAGATTCAGGAACGACCTTATTTATAAGAGGAGGTTATAAAAGCACTTAGTAGTGCTGATTATGTCCATTGTTGTTTTAGTTGCTAAGTCCTGTCCAACTCTTTTGCCACCCTATGGACTGTAGCCCACCAGGCTCTTCTGTCCATGGGATTTCCCAGGCAAGAATCCTACAGTGGGTTGCCAATGTTTTCTCCGGGGGATCTTTTTGACCGAGAGGGATTGAACTCATGTCTCCTGCATTGGCAAGCGGATTCTTTACAACTGAGCCACCAGGGAAGCCCGTATTATGTCCATAGCACTTTATTAACCTACGATTGAAAAATATATAATAGGATTCATGTCGATGTATGGCAAAGCCAAGAGTATTGTAAAGTAAAATAAAGTAAAAAAAAAAAAAATATATATATATATAATAAAAAACTCTCCTGGACTTTGAGTGTTTTGGGAGTTTGCTCAGGATCCGCTGGATCAGTGAGAATCCACCAGACTTCCTCGGGCACCTTTGTCTTCTTACCCGAATGCTTAGAAGGTGAGCCTACCAGTGGTTTTAGGTGTCTTGGCATAAGTGTCTGTCGGTTATATGAAACCTTCACAGCAGTGTGTCCTAAGAAGTAGTACTAGGTACTTGCTGGCTATATTTGATGATCCATCTTCTTGCTTGCTCTTAACAAAAAAAAAAAATAAAAAGAATTTCCCCCCAAATCTGTGCCTTTGGGTGAACCATTGCTGAAGATAATCTTTGAGGAGGGAAGTGGGGCTGATTTCAGCTTAAGAGAGGACTTCTGTAAGTATTTGTGGAAGTTGACTCCCCTTGGATAACTGTCTGTTGCAGAATATGAGTGAAAAATAACCCTCAGCCCATGGGATACTGTGCTGGGGACTCCAGTAGCTTTCCTGCAAGTGCAGTGCTTTTGGAATGTCAGCCACTTTTTTCTGTATGACTGCAGTAAATTGAGTGACAGTCCCTAAGCTATCTTGTGCTATTAGACACACATTACAGCATATTATTCCTGAAAAGTGGGAGACAGACTTTTTTTTCTTGTTGAGGTACACATTTAAAAAGCAGTTTGTGAGAAGAGAGTGCCATTTTAAAATTTAAGTGTAAGTACCAGAAAGGTTTATTTGGTTCTTATCTTTTATTTCTGGGCTTTTCAGGTGGTGCTAGTGGTAAAGAATCTGCCTCCCAATGCAGGAGACATGAGAGACTTGAGTTTGATCCCTGGGTGGGGAAGATCCCCTGGAGGAGGGCATGGCAACCCACTCCAGTATTCTTGCCTGGAGAATCCCATGGACCGAGGAGCCTGGTGGCCTATGGTCCATAGGTTCACAAAGAGTCTGACACGACTGAAGCAACCTAGCACACAGGTATGCATCCTTTGCCAACAAAGGTCCATCTAGTGAAAGCTATGGTTCTTCCAGTGGTCATGTATGGATGTAAGAGTTGGACTATAAAGAAAGCTGAGCACTGAAGAATTAATGCTTTTGAACTGTGGTGTTGGAGAACACTCTTAAGAGTCTCTTGGACAACAAGGAGATCTAACCATTCCATCCTAAAGGAAATCAGTTCTGAATATTCATTGGAAGGACTGATCCTGAAGCTGAAACTCCAATACTCTGGCCACCTGATGCAAAGAACTGACTCATTTGAAAAGACCCTGATGCTGGGAAAGATTGAAGTCAGGAGGAGAAGGGGACGACAGAGGATGAGATGGTTAGATGGCATCACTGACTCAATGGACATGAGTTTGAGTAAGCTCCACGAGTTGGTGATGAATAGGGAATCCTGACATGCTACAGTCCATGAGGTCGCAAAGAGTCGGACACAACTGAGGGACTGAACTGAACTGAACTGAACACATCCTTTATTTTTATAGCTTAGGCAATGAGATTTGAGGAATTGCTAATTAAAGGTTAACCTTTGATAGTCTGGTTCCCATATCTGAGTGGGATGCCCTCTCTTATCTGCACTCTCTCTTCCATTCATTCCAGGATCCCTACCACTTGGCTGTGTAGCTGAGGTGGCTCCCCTTCAAGTTCAGTTCAGTTCAAAGATATTTTAAAGTATATAGTCAACCTTTGATTATCTGGGCTGTGGATTTATTTTATTTTTATTTTTTTTCTGCCTTTTTTTTTTAAATNCCCTACCACTTGGCTGTGTAGCTGAGGTGGCTCCCCTTCAAGTTCAGTTCAGTTCAAAGATATTTTAAAGTATATAGTCAACCTTTGATTATCTGGGCTGTGGATTTATTTTATTTTTATTTTTTTTCTGCCTTTTTTTTTTAAATTTATTTATTTATTTATTTTTTAATTTAACTTTACAATACTCTATTGGGTTTGTTAAATCAGATTTTGTTTGAAAAAGAGTCCCATTGCCAGGGATAATTTGATGATAGTCCCTGGAGAATTTGAACTTTGCCCCCAAGAGCCATGTGGTTTTGTTCAGGTTGCTTAAGCTTGCTGAGCCTTAGTTCACTCTGCTTAGCATGGGAGAGTGTAATCTCCTTAGATAGGCAGTTGGGTCATAAATGGCGATATAGGTAAGGGATCTGGCAGAGGGTGAGACACGGAGTGGAAACAGTATCATGCAGCCAGTCTGGGCGTCCTAGCATCCCAGAATGAGGCCAGACGGGGAGTGCTNGAGTGTAATCTCCTTAGATAGGCAGTTGGGTCATAAATGGCGATATAGGTAAGGGATCTGGCAGAGGGTGAGACACGGAGTGGAAACAGTATCATGCAGCCAGTCTGGGCGTCCTAGCATCCCAGAATGAGGCCAGACGGGGAGTGCTGTCTCATCACCTCGTGCTCAGTTGTGTCCGACTGTTTGTGACCCTATGGACTGTATCCTGCCTGGCTCCTGTGTCCATGGGATTCTCCAGGCAAGAATACTAGAGTGGTTTACCATTTCTGACTCCAAGGTATCTTCCTGACCCAGGGATCAAACTCATGTCCCTTGCGTCTCCTGCNTTTGTGACCCTATGGACTGTATCCTGCCTGGCTCCTGTGTCCATGGGATTCTCCAGGCAAGAATACTAGAGTGGTTTACCATTTCTGACTCCAAGGTATCTTCCTGACCCAGGGATCAAACTCATGTCCCTTGCGTCTCCTGCATTGGTGGGCAGATTCTTTACCCCTGGGCCACCTGGGAAGCCCATAAGACGGGGAGTATTCAAGGACAATAGGCAATCCAGTCCTTTACTTGTCCCTTTTCTCCACTGGCTCCCACCACCATGCCCCAGTTTGTGCATATGCTCTGTGTGAAACAGCTGTTTCTCTGCCTGCTACTTAAGCTGAAATTCTTTCTTGGGGTAGGGGAAGCACTTTTCATTCTAGACCCACTGTGACTGCCCTTCTTCTTGCCCTGGAAAGGCAGGTCTTCCCCTGCCTTTCCAGGGAGAGTAGTTGTACTTTCCAGCACCTTTGAGATGCTTTGCTCATGCCAGCAGTTAAAAGTGATACACGAGGAGTGACTTCTCTGCTGTCTCTGTTGCAGACCTAGGAGTAAAAGTGGACCTAAGGCTATGGTTTTTCCTGTGGTCATGTATGGATGTGAGAGTTGGCCTGTGAAGAAGGCTGAGTGCTGAAGAATGGATGCTTTTGAACTGTGGTGTTGGAGAAGACTCTTGAGAGTCCCTTGGACTGCAAGGAGATCCAACCAGTCCATTCTGAAGGAGATCAACCCTGGGATTNGAGTTGGCCTGTGAAGAAGGCTGAGTGCTGAAGAATGGATGCTTTTGAACTGTGGTGTTGGAGAAGACTCTTGAGAGTCCCTTGGACTGCAAGGAGATCCAACCAGTCCATTCTGAAGGAGATCAACCCTGGGATTTCTTTGGTAGGAATGCTGCTAAAGCTGAAACTCCAGTACTTTGGCCACTTCATGCGAAGAGTTGACTCATTGGAAAAGACTCTGATGCTGGGAGGATTGGAGGAAGGAGAAGGGGACGACAGAGGATGAGATGGCTGATGGCATCATGGACTCGATGGACATGAGTCTGAGTGAACTCCAGGAGTTGGTGATGGACAGGGAGGCCTGGCGTGCTGTGATTCATGGGGTCGCAAAGAGTCGGACACTACTGAGCAACTGAACTGAACTGAACTGAACTAATGTCTCCCTCAGGACAACAAAAATAGTTGAATGTAGAGTGAAAGGGAAATTATTTTTTTCCACTGGTGATATTATCACCAGCAAAGTTACCGAGAAAAAAAAAAAAAAGGAACTACTTCAGCTCTAAGGATACTGGCTTGAGCACTTGTATTTTGGAGACCAGTGGACAGGGGTCTCAAGAAGGGCTGCAGCCCTGAAATAAGTTGGGGTATGCAATGAAGAGATACAGATGAACTACTGTGTATAACATAGAACAGCCACCAGGATATACTGTATAGCACAAGGAATTATAGCCATTATCTTGTAATAAATTATAATGGAGCATAATCTATAAAAATACTGTTTTACTGTGCTATACACCTGAAATTCTGAAACTAAAACATTTTAGTAAATAGTAAGTAGTAAAGTAATAATAGTAAATAGTAAATAGCAAATCAACTATTGTGTTTAGTTGCTAAATCGTGTCTGATTCTCTGTCACCCAGTGGACTACAGCATGCCAAGCTTCCCTGTCCTTCACTATCTCCTGGAATTTGCTCAAGTTCACGTCCGTTGAATTGGTGATGCTATCCAACCATCTCGTGCTCTGCCACACTCTTCTCCTTTTGCCTTCTATCTTTCCCAGCATCAGGGTCTTTTCCAATGAGTTGGCTCTCTGCATTAGGTGGCCAAAGTATTGTAGCTTCAGCTTCAGCATCAGTTCTTCCAATGAATATTCAGGGTTAATTTCCTTTAGGAAAGTCAACTATACTTCAGAAAAAAAAAAAAAAAAAAAGCAGTAGAAGCACCTCCCTCCCATCCCCAAGAAGCTTCTCTCTCTCTCTTCCCGGGGCAGGGGCAAAGTAGATACACTGGGCAGGGAAGTTTCTCTCCTAACTTTGCTAAGGTTCTGCTATTAAGTTTCTCCTGTGGCCAGGCTCCTGGCACCTGCTCTGGACCCACAGGGACGCCAGACTGGAAGTGCACCCTCTTACCTGATGAATTGTGTGAACTCCTTAAGGCTAGGTGTGATATTCTGTCTATTGTGTTTAAGACTCCTCTCTGGTTTTTGGATGGTATAATTCAGCCGAATTAAGACAGAAGCTCTGAGGGGTTCAGAGGTGCCTGTAGCATCAGGTGAGATAATGTCACCTTGATTGATGGGCAGGTCTTATTAAGTCAAAGGTATTAACTAGTTTAGAGGAAGAGCTACCCTAGACTTAGAGGCTGACTTTTTCCTGATAGCTGAGAAGTCAGCAGGGGCATCCTGAGTCGATTGAAACAGTATGAGGCAGCAAGTCTGGGCATCCTGGCATTCCAACTTATAGCCAGATGGAGAATATTAAATGATAGTAGATAGCCAGTCCTTTTCTTGGCCTTTTTCATTTTGATGGTTTGAAATATCCATGTAGCTATCTTGGTAAAATTGAAAGTTGAACACTTGGAATGCCTGGCAGTGACAGATAATCTGCTTCCCAAACATAGTTCATAACTCAGCTGTGTATCTAAGTATTACTTCCTGGATTTCTCTGAAACCACTGATCAATAAATTATGAGCTGTCAGGTTCAAAACCCAATAAATGTCTTCAGTTTTAATTTTTAGTGTTTCAGTAAATCACATTTTGTTGGCGTAGAGATAAAAATGAATATCCAAAAGTGTGAATACTGTCATTATAAGTACAAAAGATTATTAATGTATTTAAATTTTTTTGAATAATTCTGAGAAATATTAAAATTTTGAGGGCCAATGGACTCAAATAATTCAATAGGAATAATTTATTCAAAAATGTGAAAAAAATCATTTCTTAATTACTTTCTCAACATTATAAGTTGTTTTTATGAGTACATATATAAAATAAGTTTATGATTTATGAAAAATTTTATTTTACTATAAATATCGGTCTTGTTACTTAAGTTTTGATAAACATACCTTTTTAAAGACAACATGATGGTCTGTTACCCGCATTTCTAGATTATAGTTTTTAATTAATTAAAAAGGAAATATTGATTCTTCTGATGTTTGAAACTTTGCGATTTCTTTGCAGTCTTGGGAAAGAAAAGCATGTTTTTCAGCTGTATCATTGGACACTTTGGTATTTTTTAAATGAAGCTTAACCTTTAAAGTGATGATCAGATTGTGCTTGTTAACTTGTCAGAGGGAAGATAGCCATTCCCTAAAGTGTTCTGATGGAATTTTTTTCTCTTCTTAGAAGCTTCACTGTGTCAGACACTTTGGCATTATTTTTGCTTTTCTTTTAATATTACAATGGTTAATATTTGAAGTACATTTATTATCTTTTTTGTAAAAGGATGTATCTTTCTTACCATCTCATCCAGTGGTAGAGAGAAACACAGGAAGACTATCAATCAGGTTTAACACAATCTTTTGAATATAAATATGGAAGAAAAATGTCTTTATCTAGAAATGGGATTTTCTTTGTTAACATTGTGCTCCATGCATGCATTCTGAGGGAATTATCAGTTACAGAGACCACATGATAAAACTTTTAATTTCCATTAGCCTTAAGCCACTGCAAAGTTTCATGGGGATCAGGGCTCCCTACTGGGACCATGTGCCTGGAGGTGAGTGAATGACAGTGTGGGCTGAAGTCAGGACCCTGGTGGACTGTTGTCACTATGAAGGTGGCTTTTTATGATTGTTTTTATAACCTATTTATTCTTCCAAGGATCTGACAGAGTTCCTTTAAATTCCTAACAGTTTATTGTTGGGAATTTTGTAGGCTGTTTCTTTTTGTTTTATTGTATAAAACAGTTGTCTTATTTAGTCTTATCAAAGTTTCTTCAATAAATACTTTTAACATACAATAAAGATAGACCACTACTCTGGAAAAACACTTACCCTATAAACGAGTTTACAGATTGTTTTGCTGGGGAGGCTTTTTGGAGGCTTTTTTAGCAGGACTGTTCCTCATTCCTCCTAAAAAGAAATACCCTTAATTAGAAGCTCATTGTTGAAAGGAAAAATTAATTTCTTTGCTCTTCTGTAATTTTAAAATTACATTATGTTCTGCTTGAGATTAAAGGAGGTTTATAACTTTGCAACCACTGATCTTGCCTATCCTTTTCCTTTTGAAAACGTTTTGAGAGTCTGAGCATCAACTAACTCATAACACTATGTAATCTCACATTATTATAAATAAACTGCAAGAAGAATTTTCTGATGAATTTTTAAAGGTGACCTGTTGCCCTTTGGTCATGCTTTGAAATGCAAAATAAACAGTTGAGAAAATTATCCTTCAGTTGAGGAAGAAATTCCGCTTTTTCTGAAATCCTATTCCTGTTCTAAGGAAAACTGTTAATATATTTGTGAGCAGAGGGCTTTTAAATTTACATTATCTAGAATTCTCCTATCTTTTTTTATTTCACTCGTGTTTGTATCTGGGTTTATACAGTGACTATATAGTCATTGGGAAAAATATCAATAAAGTATGGGAAAGTATTTCAGTATCTAACGTATTAAAAGAGATTTGGGGGTTTCTGCGGGATTTGGTTCCCATCCCTGAAATGATCTCTAATAAAGTAAAACAGGAGTTCCACCCTGTCCTGTTCACCAAAGCTCAGAGGAAAGGTGTGTGATATCCATGGCACTTGGGTGTTTTGAAATCTTCTGTGCTAAGTTTTGGTGGAGCTGAAAGTTGCACGGGACCCAGATTCTGTGTGTCAGAGCAAGCTATGATGGTCCTAATAGTGTACATTTACAGTCTGCTTTTTATAGCAGCTGAAGGAAATCTTGTATTGTCAGCCATAAACAGTGGCACGTGGGAATCCATGATCTTTTCAGACCAGTAGAGAGAATCTGGGAAAGTGATTAGAAAAGCCTTCTAGCCTCATCAAGCTTTCCTGGTTGCTCAGCTGGTAAAGAATTCACCTGCAATGTGGGAGATTTGCGTTCAATCCTTGGGATGGGAAGATTCCCTGGAGAAGGAAATACCTACCCCAGTACTCTGGCTTGGAGAATTCCAATTCTTCTGCCCCCACTACAGATGTAACAGTGCCCAATCTCTGTCCCTTCTGAACATCAACATTTTAGGGCAGAAAGGAAACCACAGGTCTTTAAAAGCTGCTCTAGGTCATTGGCATTGAAATACTTTATCACTGCCCCCCACACCCCCATCCAAAAAAGAAAGAAAAAAGAAACTAGTAAAAATGTAATCTCAGCAGATATGACCTTGGAACGTATTATAATAAATTTGCTTTGCAAATTTTGTCTTGTTAATTTAAAACCATGCTCAAAAGTCAGCATTTCTATTTCTCCATCAGCAGCAGTTGAAAGCCAAGTCCTTTTATAGATTCCCCTGAAGGATTCCCAGGCACTCCCTTCTGGAGGACCTATTTCTAAACCAGAAACCTTTCCTTTCTGATGAAGGCAGTCACACAACACAGCTCATTCATCGATAATCCTTTAATGCTGTTAAAATGAGTGGGTAGAAGAGGACCCTTTAATTATGGATTATAAGAAGATCTGACCTTTATGATCCTCTTCTATTATCTTGTGATAGTATATCTTTGGTGAAGTTAGTGGTGCAAGACTTTGAAGTGCATGAAAAGAAAGAAGGGGGGTTACCTGTCTGTAACGTCCCCTAGACCTATTGTGTTTATAATAAAAATACATTAGAAGCCCATAATTCCTTTGTATCAGAAGGGATGTATGTTTTCAGAGGGTTTTAAAAGGGTGTGTGACCCTGTGTGTTTTGAGTGGATTCAACCATGTGACTTTTCAAGTTTGTTTACAAGTGGTTGAGCCAAGGGGACTCAAATCAGTAGAGGGAATTTTAGAGCAAAATCATAACACAGTTTCCATACCATTAACTATGTTTTCCTGGAACAGTTATGTGAGGCTTTTTGGCAGCCAGACTTGGGGATGTGTTATGCTAAGTCTTGTCAGTCGTGTCCAACTCTTTGTGACCCAATGGACTGTAACCTGCCAGGCTCCTCTGTCCGTGGGGATTCTCCAGGCATAAATACTGAAGTGGGTTGCCACTTCCTACTCCAGGGGATCTTCCCTACTCAGGGATCAAACCCACATCTCCTGCAGTGGCAGGCAGTTCTTTACTGCTAGTGCCATCTGGGAAGCCCTGGGAATATTCAAGTTTCAACTTTCTGACTAGAGCAGCTCAGAGCCCTGTCCAGTTGCTGGGGGTTTTCTCTTTGGAAGTTTCAAAGATCCTGTTTGCCTTTGTGAAAGTAGGAAAGAGTACAGAGATGTGAGGAGTAGGTATGCTAGTGTCTTAGAGAACTGAAAATTTAGTTTCTGCTTCTTGAATAGTTTTTTCTCACAGGTGGATGTTTTCACAGTGAGAAGTATGGGAGTGGAAGGGAGAAAGGCACACTCTCCTCTGGAAAGAGGAGAGTGAAACTTTAAATGACAGTAACTACCTTATGCTGTACCCTCGTGGATGGCCCATGGAGATTATTGTGTCCACTTCAGTGGTGTCCAAATGAAGAGGGATATGAGAGAAATCAAAGTTTAGGTGAGTCATAAGGCCTGATTAAGATGTTGCAAAATGCGAAAGGAACTAGAGTTATTCTGGAGAAGAGTAAGTTTATATTAAATGCTTTCAAATATAAGGGTCAGATATCTCCTCCTTCAGAAAAAAAATTAAAAAGGAAATACATTTAAATGATGGTATTAGGAAATTGGCTACCTGGATATTTCCTAAATTAAATAATCCCCAGAATGCATTCTCAAGAGAGGTATTATATATGTACTCAGGGAAAATGGACTCTTCAGAGTGTGACAACTCATTGCCTAGATAAGTGCAGAGTCTGTTGATGTGATGTACATTTTTGATTATGTGTGTTTTCACTCCATAATCTAAGTTCATATAGTTTTTCTATTTTTCCTACTAATGAATGTTTTTGTAAGTGGCATGATTAGGTAATGATGCTTTCTCAATCTTGTTACCAGAAACAAAGACAATTGATTTTTCTGTTTAAAAAATCAAATAATGATATTTATTATATTAATAATAATGATAATCAATAACAATTAATAACTAATTATAATTAATAATAAAATAAAATGAATAAAAATTTATTTATTGAAATAAAAATTATCAAAAAATCAAATATGTAAGCACATATTTGATTTTTAAAATAATTCCAGTACCTAAAATATACTTGCATCACTCAATTATAAACACTAAAATTACTGAGACTAAAAAAAGGAAGCATTTCAGTATCCTTACAGAAAGCATAAATTTGCACATTCAGTTTCTGTAAATTACATCAACCATTAAAGGTATATATGCTTACAAAACCATATGACTCGTGTCATTCAGCATATCACTGAATGGCAATAATTTTAACACTGATCATTATATTTAAGGAGAAGACAAAAATGCTTATAAAAAACTGTTCATCATTTAATATTTTATATTGAATATAAAAATAAAATATGAAAATACTACTATAGTCTAGCACAGATTATAGGTTATAGAAAATCTTCTAATAAAGTCATCTAATTTTTACATATCGGAGAACAAAGAATTCGAATTAGGACCTGGTCATATAGCAAGATATTAGTGGAATATTTGTGAAAGCAGGAAGCAGATTGAGAAATGGGAAAAGGGTCTTCTGGTTCCCAGCCCAGGGCATGTTCTACTGAAATGTGCTGTTCAGAGTGCTAAGTGTAGATTTTGAAAAGGGCAGTGAAGGCCTGGGCTGGGAATAAAGATGAGGAAAGTAGATATATCAGTGTTTGTACCGTTAGGGGAAGAGGGAGGTGTGAGCTCACAGAACAGGATTAAGGTGGTGCTAGAATCCCAGGGAGCGGGGAGCCTGGTAGGAGGCCGTCTATGGGGGTCGCACAGAGTCAGACAAGACTGAGGCAACTTAGCAGCAGCAGCAGCAGCGGCAAAGAGCCTGCCTAACAGTCAGGAGACAAGAAATGCGCATTAGATCCCCGAGTTAGGAAGATCCCCTGGAATAGGCTATGGTGAGCCACTCCAGAATTCTTGCCTGGAGAACCCATGGACAGAGGAGTCTGGCAGGCTGTACAGCCCATAGGATCACAAAGAGTTGGACACGATTGAAGCGACTTAGGATGCACACTCGAGCAGGAACTGTATTTCACCAAGCCAGCTTCACTGTAATGACCCCTGTGAAAGGTGGCCTTTCCACATATAAAGGGCTGTATGACATAATTATCACTTTAGAACTTGAACTTCATCTTTCTGTGAAGGAAAATGTCTAACACTTGTTACCATGTACTCTGTGTACCTTGCTAGGTACTTTGTTCATACCTTCTCCCTTGATTCTCACTGGACCACCTGAAGTAACAATTCTCTACCTAAGAATATTCTATTAAAGTGAAGGAACTTGTTCTTTGTTGTTCATCAAGTAATGCGATGAATGCTTTATCAGTTTCCAAAAAAGTGTAAAACATTAAATGCCCAACAGCCTTCAAACTATTTTTGACTATAATTTAATTTTCTTTTATTATAAGATTTCAGGCCTGATAGACATGATTATAAATCATATAATTTTATTTATTTTATCTCAGTTGTTTGGATCTTGGAAAAATGAGATCTTATTATACCTCTCAGTTATCCAGTGTGTTCTTTTTTAAGATTTTATTCTATTTTCATTAACGTATAGTTGATTTACATTAAAGTATAGATTTAAAGGCTTCCCTGCTGTTTTCAGCTGGTAAAGAATCTGCCTGCAATGCGGGAGACTTGGATTTGATCCCTGGGTTGGAAAGATCCTCTGGAGAAGGGAAAGGCTACCCATACTAGTATTCTGGCCTGGAGAAATTCCACTGGGTCAAAAAGAATCAGACACGACTGAGTGGCTTTCACTTTCACTTTCTTTCATAGTTGATTTACAATGTTGTTATAGTTTCAGGTGTACAGTAAAGTGATTCAGTAACACACACACACACACACACACACACACACACACACACACACACATATTCTCCTCAGATTCTTTTTCATTATAGTTTATTACAAGGTGTTGAGTATAATTCCCTGTGCCATTCAGCAGGTCCTTGTTGTTTATCTATTTTATGTGTGAAAGTAAAAGTCACTCAGTCGTGTCTGACTCTTTGAGACCCCAAGGACTATACAGTGCATGGAATTCTCCAGGCCAGAATACTGGAGTGGGTAGCTTTTCTCTTCTCCAGGGGATCTTTCCAACCCAGGGATTGAATTCAGGTCTCTCACATTGCAGGTGGATTCTTTACCAACTGAACCACCGGAGAAGCCCAAGAATACTAGAGTGGGAAGCCCTTCTCTTCTCCAGCAGATCTTCCTGACCCAGGAATCAAACTGGGGTTTCCTGCATCGCAGGCAGATTCTTTACCAGCTGAGCTACCAGGAAAGCCCATTTTATGTATAGCGGTATGTGTTTGTTAATTCCAAACTCCTAATTTATCCTTCCCCCTACCCCCACAGTCATCTAGTTTTAACCAAGAAGCATTCTGAAGTTCTTCACTGTAGCTATAGAACAAACTTTCTGTGTCCATTTTGGTGAAATAACAGGTGTCTTTTGTCATGTCAGGTGAGTGTGACCCACATCCTGCAGGGTGCTGTCATGCAGAAAGCAGAAGGAGCAGGAGGATCAGGATGTGTCAATATTTGGAGTAGCACCACCACTTTCTGTGTGTCTNCCCCCCCCCGGGGTCCTCCAGACTCCCTCCCCAAGTTTGCTAAGGGTGATTATTTTAACCCGGTCTTGGTTACAAACACCCGCTCCCTCCCTCGCTGCCTCCCATCAGGCTCTGGTTACCAGATCCGCGTTTACTTTGGAAAAAATCTAAGATCGCCACATCCGAAGATACATGTCTTAAGGAGGCGATGAGCTTTCCGTGATTTTTTTTTTAAATGTTCTTTGTGTAGCTTTCCTTTAAAAGTCACCGCTTCGAGGCATACCCCAGCGCCCCACTTTGGGGAAATCGGGGTGAAGCCCCCGCAACACCCTTGCTCTGGTAGAGAAGCTGGTTCGGCCATCTGCGGGCTCTGCTGCGTTCTCCCTACTTTTCTCCCCCTCTTAAATGCAGTTAAAATGGCTGAATTCCGGCTTTTAATTAAAAACAGCCTATAATCGAAAACGTCTAGGCGTCCTTGGCTCCCCCGCCGCCTGCCGGGAACCGAGAAGGGAACCGACGCCCCTCGGCCGGGCTGGGCGGGCTAGAGCAAGGCTGGGGGCTCAGGCGGGTGGCCCAGGGTTCAGGGACTCGCCCCCACCCCTCCCAGGGCGCCCCACCATGCCGGCCCTGGTCCCCCCGATTCTGTTCTCCAGAGCTGGGGAGCTGCGGGACTCCCCGGCGCACCCCGAGGGAGAGGTGGGGTGGGGGCCATCTGGAGAAGTTCGGAGACCATCGTGCCCGGCCAGGGGGCCGGAGGACGGCCCTGCGGCGTACCTGGCGCGGCGGGGCTTCCAGATCCGGGCTCCGGCGACGGTGGCTCCGGTGGCGGCCCCGGCTCCCGGCGCAGCTAGGCGCCCGTGCTGCCCGCCATCCCGCGGCCGCAGCTCCCCTTCGCCACCCGCAGCCGCCTCACACTTTTTGCCCGCCTTTCCTTTTTTTGGTAGAAAACCGCTCCCCGGGCCGAGCGCTCGGCGCGCCAACTCCTCCGCCCTCCCGCGGCCGGGCTCCCGCAGCCCCCGGAAAAGCCAGCTTTCCTCCCGCCGAGCTCCCCGCTTTTTAATAAAATCCAGGTAGCGCCGGTTTAAAGAATCCCAAATCTCCATATACAGCCCGGGATTGGAAAAGGTACATTACACAACCCCCCTTTCAAGTTCCTCTCGCTGGATCTAAAAAAAAAAAAAAAAACCCAGCGGGGGGGGGGNGGATCTCAGAACGAGCCACCAAGTGAGTGTCCACCTCCGCACCCCCCGCCCCTTCCCTTGGATCTGAATCTGACCCTTTAGCCCTGATGCCGGTGCCGCAGAGGGCGTCTCACGGCCCTTTAACATCCTCCCCAACCCGACCCCTCTCACCGCTGGGGCCCCTTCCTGATCAAGGGGGTGCCCCATGGGCCGGCTTCGATGCCCTTTCCCCTAGTGAACTGGGACGGCGCCAGTCCCCGGAGTAGACACGTAATACACATTCATTACAACAGAAGGAACACGGGCCAGAGAAGCAAGCACAGCCTGCTTGTTCTTGCTGGTATCAGTGAGCCAAGGTAGAGTCAGTCGCAGATTGTTGGCACTTTGATGAACCAAAAGCAGCATTAAGACCTAGACGTCTTATTCTTTCCGTCTTTACGGGGCTTTCCTTCTTGGAACCGAATAGCAGTGCCCAGAGACAATCTCTGCTTAATTTAAAAAGAGGTTCAGTAGGTGTTAGAGATGGAAGCAGGCCACAGTTTCGTGAACTGGTGGAGGTCTTCCGGCGGGGGTTAGTGTTGTCCTTGCATCTTCACCTGCTCGCACATCCTCATTGAGCTCATACAGCAGGAGTGCTTTGAACAGCGGCCGGCACGTAAGGGTCAGAGTTACCATCGTTGTCCTTGTCAGAGCCACCCGCCCCGCCTCACTGTGGTCGTTGAGCAGATTGGTTGCTGGTGAGCTCACCTGAAGCTGCTGTTCGCTCTTCCTTCTCTGTCTGTTTTTCTAATGCTGCCTGTAAAGCCTGCCTAGGCCACATCTGGTGGTCTCTACCCATCCTGGTCCATGCCATACTGAGCATCTTCAGCCAGAAGCAGGCTTGGTGCAGGAGCCCCCAGAAGCTAATGGAGGTTCCTGCGCTATGAATTAAGAGTGAGAGTCCAAGCAGCTTTGAGCCCTGCAGCTTTGGGTTCTAATCCAGGGGGCTCCATGACCTTGGGTGGGTGACTTTGCCCACATGTAAAATGTGAAAACTGGAGATTGTGCACAAAGCATTTAGCACTTGCCCTGCACATGATCACTCAGCCAGTGGTGCTGGTCTTTTCTTCTCAGTCCCCTGACTCCAGGGAGTCAGGCTGAAGTCATCTTGCAGGCTCTCAGCTCCTAGGCTGTGTTTATTTAGTCTTTCTTTCATTCAACCAAAAATTACAGAAAGTCTGCTGGGAACCAGACAGTCTTCTCAGGAGCTGGGAAGGGAGAATCCTGGGGTTTCTGAAGTGGTGCTGTTTGATAGACCCTTCTGCAGGGGTGGAAACATCCTCTGATGCTCTCTGCACTATTGCTACACGTGGCCTTTGAGCACTTGAGGCGTGACAGGTACCGCTGTGTCAGTTACCTGCCACACCATAACTGAGTATCCCCAAACTTGACAGATTAACACAGTGAATGTTTATTATTATCTCACAGTGTCTGAAGGTGAGGAATTCGGGAACAGCTTAGCTGGGAAGTTCTNAAGAACGCTGCTCAACAAGGGACATGGGTGCACTAAGATCAGATATCCACTCATTTCCTGGCAAATTTCTTCTCTTGGAATCTGCTCCAGTGTTGAAGTTGCTTGATCCTCCAAGGCAGCCTTGAGTTTTTGTCCCTCTGCCCTGGACTTTGTCTGCTCCCCTTCATTACAGCAGGATTTCTCAGCCTTCTCACTATTGATAGTTTGAATCAGATAATCCTTTGTTGTGGCAGATTGTCCTGTGCATTGTAGGATGTCTAGTCACATCTGTAGTCTCTGCTTCTCTTTCTTCTGTGCTGTGCTCAGTCATGTCTGACTCTTTGCAACCCCTTGGACTGTAGTCCCCAAGGCTCCTCTTGTCCGTGAGATTTTCCAATCAAAAATGCTGGAGTGGGTTACCGTTTCCTTCCTCCAGGGGATCTTCCCGACCCAAGGATTGAACTCCCATCTTCTACATCTCCTTCTTGGCAGATGGATTCTTTACCACTGCGTCACCTCTTGCCAGTAACTTCAGCCTTAAGAGCAGACCAAGTTGAACAATAAAAAAATATCTCCAGACATTGCCTTTTGTCCTCTGAGGACAAAGTTGCCCACAGTTGAAAAATCACTGTATACAACAGTCATACAACAGCCCCGCATGTGTGAAAGTGAAAGCTGCTCAGTTGTGTCTAACTGTTTGTGACCCCATGGACTATACAGTCCATGGAACTCTCCAGGCCAAAATACTGGAGTGGGTAGCCATTTCCTTCGCCAGGGGATCTTCCCAACCCAGGGATAGAAGCCAGATCTCCTACACTGCAGGTGAATTCTTTATCAGCTGAGCCACCAGGGAAGCCCAATGTGTATGTAATCATTGTTAATCGCTTGCCTCTGCCCGCTCCCCATCAGACTGCCAGCCCCCAGAGGACAGCACTGTGTCTTTCTCTGAACACAGGTCTCACACCAGGCAGAAGCACACTGAATATGGAAAGAAAAGGAGAAGACACTTAAAGAACTACTCAGTTATAGCAATTGTGTTGGTTCGTTATATGGATTTTTTGTTTTCTTCTGGACCAAAAGGGCAAAGACTCACCAAAACCTCAAGTCTTGTTTCTGAAACCATTAGTGCCACCACCTTTTTCTCAAGCTTCCTTTTCCCATGCCCTGATTGCTGACAGAATTATTCGGTGTGTTCACTCAAAATGGCATTGGCTACTTGAGACTTTAGGCTTCAAGGTCCAGGCAGAGATCAAAGGTTCCTCTTTCTCTCTTTCTCTCCACCTCTTTTTAAAAACTTCATAACACCTTCCATCCCCAGGTTCCAAATACCACCCATTTCCTGAAGATCCCTAAATTCCTAGCTTAGAACCTCCCAATGAATTCCAGAATCATGTATCCTAGCCCTACTAAGGTATCTTCTCTTACATATTTCACAAGCTCCCGAAACAAAAACCTCATGTGTGTACAGTTGAACTCATACTCTTACTTCCTTGTCCGTTTTCAGCTTCCTTCTGAATTCTTTATTCCAGGGACTGGAGCAGGGCTTTAGAGTCAGTCTTCCTTTGTTCCTTGACAACTCAGTGACCTTGTGCAGACGATTTCTCCTTTTGTTACACCATTGTCCTCATCTGATAAATGGATACTTGTCTTTCAGGGTTCTTGAGAAGATCAAATTAGGTAATAAATGTAAATCACTTAGAAAATATTGCCTGAACTGCTTAATAAATGCGAAGTGTTGTTATTGTCCAAAAACATGCCTTCCGTGTTTACTTATGTTTACATAACTCAACTGTAAGTGGTTATTAAATCCTGTTATGTGCCAAGAGATGAGCTACTCACTATAGAAACCAAAATGAATGAGAAATCAGAATGATTCTCATCTCTTACTCCTCCCCTCATCATTTCCCTGTTTACACCCAGCAAATCCCTACGAATCCCTTTTGTTAATCCCACCTGTCATTTTATTCAGTATGGTCCATTCTTATCCATTTCAGATGCAATGGCTTCCATGAAGGTTTTGATCCTTTCTTGCTTAGATTATTACAGCTGTCCTTAAAACCAGCCGTTTTGCTTCCAGTTTCATATCCAGCTTGTCCGTTCATTGTCTTGCTTCCTAGTGTCTTTCACTGCCTTTATAATGAAGGTCAGCCTCTCTAGCATGATGTAGATGGCCCTCGGTGACCTGCTTATCTTTTAGGCTCACCATGGGTGGTATCCCAACATGCTTTAGCACTCAAACTCCAACATGCCAGATTCACTCACACTTTCATACCTTTCTGGCAACTGTTCCCGCCTCCTTGTTTTCCCTCTTTTCTTTGTTAAACTAACATCTATTCATCTTTCAGTCAAAGCCCCATAATTCCCTAAATTGTGAATTTTTGATGTTGTACTCATTTTGATTTCTCATTCATTTCGGTTTCTATAGCGAGTAGCTCATCTCTTGGCACACAGTAGGATTTAATAACCATTTATAGTTTAGTAAAGCTACAATTCCATAAGACTGGGTCGGCCAGTGCAGCCTTATAGAACTGCAGGAGTAAAACTGAATCAGAATAGACAGAATTAAGCAACAAAGTTAAGAGTAAAGAAAACATGTAGGTTTCTCTAATGGATAGAATACACTGGTCAGTAATCTTAAAGCTGAGATCAAGTTAGAAGTCTTGATGGAAAAAGCTCATCCATAGTAGATAATAGAGGGAGGAATACCTAGGGGCCCGGGGGTTAAGGCATGCTACCTTCTTTTACTGTCCCTGCTTTCAAGGAGTTTGATCTCATGAGGGAGAAACACCAGAGAAAAAAGTGAATCATTTCTTACAATGGAGTACTATTTAAAAAGGTACACACCTAGTGTTATGGCAACAGAGATGAAGTAATTTTTCAACAAATGGGGTCACGTCATTGCCTGGGGGCCAGAAATGACCAGCTCAAACATCAAAGGCACGTGTGCAGTGGGCAGATGTTTTACATCCTTTCCAAGCCTCCCGTGCCAGTAACAGCTTCATATAAAGAGCCTGATCAAAGATCGCATTCAGCAGACCAGACTGCCTTGGGATCACATGGCCTGAGCCACAAAAGATGCCAGTGTTTCGTCATTTTCTACCTAAGTGTTTTTTTGACTAGTTTGCTGCTAAAAGCATGTCCTTTCTTTCTTTTTTTTTTTTTGTCTCCCTTTATTTTAACTCAAACTGTTCTGCTAAAAGATTATTCTCAACTTATGTTACCTCCTAACAGTCTCTGCCCACAACGCTGCCCCAGGCTCTCAGATCCTTGGACTAGCCAATGGGGTCGGGTCAGAGCACCGCACATGCCCGGAAATGCCCACTCTACAGGATGGATATATGTGGTCCCTTGAGAACACGTGGAACCTTGAGAACACCCCCTGGACTGCAAGAGCACCTGTCCCGGGTTTCTGAGCCCACTCCATCTTTTGCTCAGAAGCAGCCCTGGTTCTTCGGAAACCTTCAGCCTCTCTACTTGAAATGCTGGCTGAGGACAGGACCAGGCAGTGTTTGCCCAGGACGCTGGGAATTTAGGCAGAGCAAGGGAACAGTGCCTCCTTTGTGGGCCTCCATGGGCAGTGCCACTCCCCCGCAACCCTGCCGGCCCCTCAAATCTTCAGATAGCCGGGGATGAGCTAGAGTTCTGTCTCAGGCTCCGGAAGGAAGAAGGAAGGAAGCCCACACAGTCTTTGGTGCAGCTGAAATATCCCTGATCTGACAGGGGCCTGGTTGCAGGGAGGAAGGGGACTCTTCTGATTTGATTTTAATAATTACAACAGCATCAAAAGTATGAATGTTCAGCACATCCTCTGTGTGCGTGTATAAGAGTACGTCCTTTTTTCAGGAAGATTATTTTTCAAACTTGACATGTAAAGTGGGGAACATAGGATACAGCTTTCTCAACACTAAGGAGATGGCCATCATTTATTGTCACTACTTGGAAAGATCCTCAGAGAAATGGCAACTCATTCCAGTATTCTTGTCTGGGAAATCCCACGGACAGAGGAAACTGGAGAGCTACAGTCCATGGGGTCACAAAAGTGTCGGACATGACTGAGCGACTAAACAACAATGATAAACCATTTAAATCCATGATTTCCTTGAAGGAACCATGTTGTTCTGGTTGGGTCAAGGAACGCATTTCTTTGTTGTTCAAATATGTGCCTTTATAAGTTATATTGGGAAAATCTCTAATCATGTTTTATCTTTTGAATTGTCAGCTCATCCTCTTGGGAAGGATTTCTCTTCCTTTTTTTTTTTTCTGACAGATGGAGTATCCGATGCTGCCCTTCAATTAGGGTAACGTAAACAGTTCCCACTCCTGTTATGTGTGCACCACGTCATCGTTGAGGTGAAATAGCAGTGAATCACATCCCTGTGTTTTGGGATTCAATAAACTGTATTTTCAAGCCAGTTGTTAGCGTTTGAAGTCAATATTTGTCCATTTCTCAGAAACCTTTTACCAACCCCAGAAGATTTGGCTCTTGACGGCTTTGTGTGGAAGGAGCCACCACCCTTGCCCTCTACCCAGTCTAGAGTCTGTAGCCTGGGACTGTTTCAAGGGAAGTGCTGAACTGATGTGCAAGAAAGATCCTTTATCAAGACTTGATCTGATTTTGCTGTTGCACAACTGTCACACTGAAATCCCTTCCGCTCCTACAGAAGGGAATACTTACTTCTGCCAGCAGCTTCCTGCCAGAAGTTGGAATGGTTCCCTGTAAATAGTCAGAGTAGTGGGGGTGGAAGAGCTTTCTTCTCTCCCCACGCTGCCTCTGCTTCTGGCAAAGGTTTGGATATTGGCAGGGGCGCCCCGCCTCTGCACAGCCTGTTCCTGGAGGTGGGGAATTCCTCTTACTTCCAATTACCAGTTTCTTTACACGAGGGAGGACATTTTTTGGCACAGATTATCCTTTTCACTTCATGTCTGGCTGACAGTGCCCTTGCTAATTTATTTTTTTGGCATTTTTATGCATTTGTTAAGATGTCAAATGGTACGCACAGAGCTTTGGAATGAAGACTGAGTTTACATCCTGGAGCTTGCAGTAGGTATGGGATGTTGAAAGTTCTCTTTGGAATAGAAGCTATAGTATTGGGTAAATGCTGCTGCTAAGTCGCTTCAGTCGTGTCCAACTCTGTGCGACCCCATAGATGGCAGCCTACCAGGCTCCCCCGTCCCTGGGATTCTCCAGGCAAGAACACTGGAGTGGGTTGCCATTTCCTTCTCCAACACTGGGTAAATAGAGGGTGTTAAAAGTCGTTCAGTTGGGTCTCTTTGTGATCCCATGGACTGTAGCCCACCAGGCTCCTCTAAGTGGGTAGCCATTCCCTTTTCCAGGAGATCTTCCCCACCCAGGAATCGAACCCAGGTCTCCCATATNTGGGTAAATAGAGGGTGTTAAAAGTCGTTCAGTTGGGTCTCTTTGTGATCCCATGGACTGTAGCCCACCAGGCTCCTCTAAGTGGGTAGCCATTCCCTTTTCCAGGAGATCTTCCCCACCCAGGAATCGAACCCAGGTCTCCCATATTGCAGGCAGATTCTTTACCATCTGAACCACCAAGGAAGTCCAAATATAGGGTGTCGTGTGTGATTTACTTGTCTTCTTGCAAAAGTCTCATGACTCTTTAGTGAAGAGTGAATCACAGAATCCTAAACTTGTAAGTGTGTCAGGATTTGAAAATTCATGTTCCCCATTGCCTTCATTTCCCTGCTAAGGAAGTTAAAGCCCCCAAACACTTAGTGACTCACCCAAGGCCACCCAGCCGGCCAGTGCTAGATCCTATGCCAGAATACCAGTCTTCTCTCTTTGTCTTGCATTATGCATTTTCACTATATTTCAATGTTTTGAAAGTACTGGTCACTTAGTACATTGTATTCCTTCTGTGTAGGATGGGGAAAAAAAGAGAAAATCCCCACCAAAACAATTCTGACTAGCTGTATAGCCATTCTTGATGGATTGGCTATAATTCTTGCAACTAGATTGAATTGCCTGGGAAAAGGGTCATGTCAGTAGTTTTCCTGTCTCCCAAGTGGTTGGAACTCTTTGTGGAAATGCCAGCCAGCTGAAACATGTCAAAATCAATCTGTAATTTTGGAGGCTGTGGAAAAGCAGCTCCTGTTGCCTGCCCTGGACAGTCTGTTCTATTATGCTATCTGAAACATTAATAGTGCATTTGTGAAGGCATACTCAGGAAGAACAGAGCTCACAAATTGTTTCTTCAGAGGGAGTGATTATAAGAAACAACTAATTTGAGTGAAAGTGGCTCAGAAAATATTTCTGAGCTCCTATATGCTTAATTAAGTAATTTTTAGAAATCTCTTATGAAACCTGATGTTAGGAAGTGATTTGTTTTTTAATAAAAAGTTAATGAACATGGTATCTGTTCAGAACAATTGCTTTTAAATTCACTGGTCAGATGGGAAAGGTTTTTCTGGTAATGATGTTAGAAGAGACTTATCACACATTTCTTGACTGGATTGTGTTATACCAGAAGGTTACTACTCTGATCCAGAGTCTGACTGAATTTCTTTTTTTTTTTTCTTTTAAGCACTGATCTTCTAACTTGAATTTTAGTTCCCTTTACCTTACAGCCCATTATTTTTATTATCTTATTTGTTTTGGCTGTGCTGCACAACATGTGGGGTCTTAGTTTCCTGACCAGAGCTCAAATTCGANGGCAACCCACTCCAGTATTCTTGCCTGGAGAATCCCATGGATGGAGGAGCCTTGTAGGCTACAGTCCACGGGGTCGCAAAGAGTCGGACACGACTGAACGACTTCACTTTCACTTTCAAGAAAACAACTAAAGCTTTTAAAAATGTTCTCTACTCCTAGACTTTATATTTATTAGTATTTCTGACATTTATGGACATGGGACTGACAGTTTCCTACACAGTGGGTGCTCTGCAGGTATTGGCAGGTCATAGTATAGAAGATTAAAAATTTTAAGGAAAATTTTGGTATCAACTTTTCATTTATGTATTTTAAAAATTTATTTTTGAAGTATAGTTGATTTACATTGTTGTGTTAGTTTCAGTTGTACAGCAAAGGGATTCAGTTTTGCATATACATATATATATTCTTTTTCATATTTTCCAGTATGATTTATAATAGGATATCGAATTCAACTTCCTTGTGCTAAATAGTAGGATCTTGTTGTTTATCCATTCTATATATAATTATTTTCATCTGCTAATCCCATTCTCCCACTCCATCATTCTCCTATCCCCTGTTGGAAACCACAAATTTGTTTTCTAGGTCTATGAGTCTGTCTCTATTTTTGTAAATAAGCTCATTTGTGTCAAAGTTTAGATACTACATATATGTGATATCATAGGGTATTTGTCTTTTTCTGACTTACTTCATTTAGTATGATAAGCCTCTAGGTCCATAAATGTTGCTGCAGATGTCATTTTTTAAAATATTTTATGGCTGAGTAGTTTTCTATTGTATTGTATGCACCACATCTTCTTTAACCATTCATCTCTTGATGGACATTTAAGTTGTTTTGATGTCTTTAGCTGCATTATTTATATATTTTTGTTTGCTTAGAATTTTATTGTGATTTTGAGAAAATCCTCAGGCATTTTGGATTTTTACCAGTTCTTTTAAATTAATAATATTCTAAATTGATGTGATAAAAGTTATAAAAATGCAAATTTCTCAAGAGGAAATGAGGGGGCTGTTTTTGTGGTTGTTGTTGTTGGTTTTGTGAACATAATACTCAACTTTTCTCTTTAAAAAATCATATAATTTAGGAAAGTTCAGTTCAGTTCAGTTCTGTCACTTAGTCATGTCTGACTCTTTGCGACCCCATGGACTTCAGCATGCCAGGCTTCCATGTTCTTAACCAACTCCTAAAGCCTACTCAAACTCATGACCATCAGGTCGGTGATGCCATCCAGCCATCTCATCCTCTGTTGTCTCCTTCTCCTCCTGCCTTCAATCTTTCACACTATCAGGGTCTTTTCCAATGAGTCAGTTCTTTGCATTAGGTGGCCAAACTATTGGAGTTTCAGATTCAACATCAGTTGTTCCAGTGAATATTAGGATTGACAGAATGGATCTCCTTGCTGACCAAGGGACTCTCAAGAGTCTTCTCTAACACCACAGTTCAAAAGTATCAATTCTTCAGCACTTAGCGTTCTTTATAGTCCAACTCTCACGTCCATACATGACTACTGGAAAAACCATAGTTTTCACTAGAAAGACCTTTGTTGGTGAAGTAATGTCTCTGCTTTTTAATATGCTGTCTAAGTTAGTCATAGCTTTTCTTTCAAGGAGCAAGTGTCTTTTAATTTCATGGCTGCAGTCACCATCTGCAGTGATTTTGGACCCCCTAAAATAAAGTCTATCACTGTTTCCATTGTTTCCCTATCTATTTGCCATGAAGTGATGGGACTGGATGCCANTTTTCTTTCAAGGAGCAAGTGTCTTTTAATTTCATGGCTGCAGTCACCATCTGCAGTGATTTTGGACCCCCTAAAATAAAGTCTATCACTGTTTCCATTGTTTCCCTATCTATTTGCCATGAAGTGATGGGACTGGATGCCATGTTCTTAGTTTTCTGAATGTTGAGTTTTAAACCAACTTTTTAACTCTCCTCTTTCACTTTCATCAATCTTTAGTTCTTCACTTTCTGCCATAAGGGTGGTGTCATCTGCATACTCGATGTTGTTGATATTTCTCCCACCAATCTTTTCTCTTTAAAAAAAATCATATAATTTAGGAAAGTATAAAGAAATAAATACCCATCAGTGCACCCTTCATCTTCCAAATCTGCCATAGCTTAATTTCATATTATTTCTGTCATTGGCAGCCTTGCCTTGCATCTCTTTTTCTATCACTAGGTGCAGCTGTACCAGGTAAAAACATTTGCAAAAAACACANTTAGGAAAGTATAAAGAAATAAATACCCATCAGTGCACCCTTCATCTTCCAAATCTGCCATAGCTTAATTTCATATTATTTCTGTCATTGGCAGCCTTGCCTTGCATCTCTTTTTCTATCACTAGGTGCAGCTGTACCAGGTAAAAACATTTGCAAAAAACACATGGATGGAACATCTGTCGAATTCCTCAAACTGATGATCCTCTCCATGCTGAGAGGTATCTGACATGTGACTGCATTAGTGATCACTAATTACTTATTTGAATTTTGTTGATAAATGTAACGGAACATTCACAATAATTAGTAGATCACAGATTTCCTTTCTCCTTGTTCAGACAGAATGTATGACCAAGGAAGGTATCCCTTTCATACCAAGCAAATTCTAGATTATGTTGAGTAGTGGAATCTTCTTTATTATTGTTATTATTTTGATAAATGGTGTCCAGACATAATGCTCTCTCTTTTTTTTAATTTGAAGAATTTTTTTTCCTGCTAATTTACACTGGTGATCATTTATATGATTAGTGCTATTGGAAGAAGCAAATGTATGTATAATATTACTGAATTTTGAAAGAAAAATGTATAATCTTTGATAGCTTATATTTGAACTGCAAAAGCATGGATCATTTTATGGTTTTTCAGTGAATCATTCTTATAAAAGAAACTTTGAAGAATTGCTCTACTCACTTAAATCCACTATGACAGCAATTTGTTTTGATTTCTTCATACCATTTACTTTCCGAAAGAAATGGCAACCCACTCCAGTGTTCTTGCCTGGAGAATCCCAGGGATGGGGGAGCCTGGTGGGCTGCCATCTATGGGGTCACACAGAGTCAGACACGACTGAAGTGACTTAGCAGTAGCAGCAGCAGCTGATTTTATCTCATGGTAGGAGAGTCATTCTAAGGGGGAGAAAGGATGTGCATTCACATTCACGTGAACAGTCACTCACCTCTGACAACTGGATTGCTCAGGGCTGCTGGAGACAACACCACGAGTTTCCAAGTCACTGCCCTTACTCAGCTGAGGTTTGCAGCCTGGAGCTTGCTTTCAGCACTGCCTCGAGGTCCTCTTGGGAGTCTCCTGTGCTCTCTACGTGCTGGCTCACACCATCCTCCTCAGGTGTCCCCACCTCCTGTTTGCTGGTCCAGACGACAAACCTGCAATGCTTACCACCTCACTGTACCACAGCCTTTCCACATATTGAACAATAAAATTGAACAGACATGAAATGGTCAATGTTTGACTGGTTTTGACTTGCAAAATCAGCAGTCGTATCTGCTTCAAGCCACTGCATGCTTGTTTTTCATGTTTTCTTCCTTCTATCATTCCCTGATTTCTAGGAATAGTTGACCCTTCCTTGAAAGGTTCATTCGTCCATCTCAGGGACTCATAAACTATTTTGCTTCTGGGATCCACGTCCACTTCCATCGGTTATCCTTTTCTTTTCATAGCTTCCACTTCCTACATTCACCTTGGCTCCTTCATTAACATATAATGTAGCCAAGTAATTTCTGTCTTCATATTTAATTTTAAAAACTATAGACAACGTTCCACATATATAAACAAGAAATATAAAATGTGTTTTCAGTGTAAAGAATAATTGTATAACAAACACAATTAGTTTAGCTTAACACTAGATCCTTTCTGATACTCCTGAACAGTATGTGCTCCGATCGCTCTTCCGTATCTCCTCCAAACAAGATCCTAAATTTTATATTATTTTCCCCTTTTTCTTTATAGTTTAATCACATATGTATGTCTCTTTAAAAATCTTTTGTAATAATCTCACATGCTATTTAATATAAATGCTACTGGAGAAGGAAACGGCAACCCATTCCAGTATTCTTGCCTGGAAAATCCCCATGGACAGAGGAGAGTAGTGGGCTACATTCCATAGGGTTGCAAAAGAGTCAGACATGACTTAGAGACTAAACAACAACAAGTATATTCTACAAGAAGTCNGAGAAGGAAACGGCAACCCATTCCAGTATTCTTGCCTGGAAAATCCCCATGGACAGAGGAGTGTAGTGGGCTACATTCCATAGGGTTGCAAAAGAGTCAGACATGACTTAGAGACTAAACAACAACAAGTATATTCTACAAGAAGTCCTTAAATAAAATATAGAGTCTTTAAAAAATATAAATGCAACGATAATATCTTCTGAAACCAGGCTTTTCATTGACATTTGTGAGGTTAATCTATATTAACACATAGTTTTCTCTCATCTGATTTCCATTTTCCAGGTGTGCTGTTGGAGACTCTATACCATCTCGTTGTTGTTGTTCAGTCACCAAGTTGTGTCTGACTCTTCATGACCCCGTGGACTGCAGCATGCCAGGCTTCCCTGTCCCTCACCATCCTCTGGAGTTTGCCCAAGTTCATGTCCTTCGAATCAATGATGCCATCCAACCATCTCATCCTCTGTCACCCTCTCCTTCTGCCTTCAGTCTTTCCCAGCATCAGGGTCTTTTTCAATGAGTCAACTGTTCATATCAGGTGGCCAAAATATTGGAGCTTCAGCTTTAGCATCAGTCCTTCCAAGGAATATTTAGGGTTGATTTCCTTTAGGATTCACTGGTTTGATCTCCTTGCTTTCAAAGGGATCCTCAGGAGTCTTCTCCAGCAACACAGTTCAAAAACAGCAATTCTTCAGCCCCCTGCCTTCATTATTGTCCAACTCTCACATCCATACATGACTTACCAGTAGAGCTATACCTGATGCATGTCCTGAATTCCAACTTCTCACTTTTTATTCTCTGACTTTAGCTTATTTTGTTTCACTTTGTCAGTTTTGTTGCCAGAAAGAAAACTTTGCTGTCTTAAATGGAAAGGCAATACCCTCTGCTTAATTGTGTCTCTATTTCTCACTGCTGTCCTTTCTCTTTTCCTTCAAGACTAAAATCTTAGAGTAGTTCACATTGATTGTCACTATGTCTCGACCTCTCAGCCATATTTCATTTGACCTCTTGATAGTTGGCTTCTCCATGTTTTTATTTTTCTTTAATCTTTGTGACAAAGCTCATGACCGGCTCTTCCCCACTTTTTCTACTTAATGTTAAATGTAAGCCTCTAAGAGTGTATCAGATTTTCTTGGTTTGACAGCACTGTACCTGATTTTAATAAGCATTCCTTTTATTTTCATATTGATAGCATAAAGACTCCCTTACATAATGTAAAAGGCTCCTGAAATTATAATTACGCTCTTAAAGTCTCCTATTAAGACAGTGTGGGTGAGGCGGTAAGAGGAGGAGGAGAAACAACTTTGCATCAGAAAGTGCTTAAACATATTTTAAGTACCTTCTGAATAATAGTGATAGAAGTAAACTTGGAAAAAATTCTAATGGAAAATTGTCTTTTACCCAGGGATTCAGTTCACTTTGGAATGTGACAGTTATCAAGACTCTGAAATATCACAGATGTTTGGTAGAAGGATTAACAGCTTCTTTTCACTTAAGCCAGGAAATTACTAGTAGGATTATTGCGCTTAAGACGTATATTTTGTCTGCATTTGCAAAGTTTAGCAAAGATTATTAAAATAATGATCTAGGTAATTCAAAACTAAGAACTTTGTTGCCTAAATTACTAATATTTCTATTCAAATAATTATCTCAATAATTTAACATTGATTATACCTTTACACCTATGTACATGAAGATATTGTTTGGTCAATATCATGGGGCTGCATGGAGAAGGAAATGGCAACCCACTCCAGTATTCTTGCTTGGGAAGTCCCATGGACAGAGGAGCCTGGCAGGCTATAGTCCATGGGGCTGTAGAAGTCAGACAAGACTTAGCGACTGAACCACCACCCACAATGAGGTTGCAAGCAAGTGGTGAATAGCAGAGATAGCCCGCAAGTTGCTGCCAGTCGAGAGGAGAAAAAAAAATCAAAGTAGATAAATAATTTATATTGCAGATCAGTCTACAAATGGCATTTACAGAACAGAAAAGGTATATAAAGGTTCGTGTGAAAAGGGAACTTGACTCTCACAAACGGTATGACAATTTTCTTTTGGAGCAGATTTAAGAGACTACATCTCAAACCTGATTTATGAAATTCTTTTTATTTTTATGTAGCCACTGTATTGATGGGTTATTTGCATCTGTATTCTAATGCATGATAAATTTATTTCATTCATCAAATCTGTGTTGTTACTAAACTATCTTCCAATACAAAGAACAGGCACACAAAGCCTGATAAGATGTAGTTGAGAAGTTTAGGGTAGTAAGGAGGTAGATATGGACCATGGGGATAAGGGAAGGAAGCATTAAAAATTTGAGATTAACAGATGCAAAATATTATATGTAGGATGAATAAGCAACAAGGTCCTACTGTATAGCACAAGGAACTATATTCAATATCCTGTGATAATTCATAACAGTGGGCTTCCCTGGAAGCTCAGTTGGTAAAGAATTCACCTGTAATGTGGGAGACCTGGATTTGATCCCTGGGTTGGGAAGATCCCCTGAAGGAGGAAATGGCAACCCACACAGTATTCTTGCCTAGAGAATCCCCATGGGCAGAGGAGCCTGGCGAGCTACAGTTCATGGGGTGGCAAAGCATCACCCATGACTGAAGCAACTTAGCACAGCACTGCACAACATAAAGCATAATAGAACATATGAAAAAGAATTTATATATATATGTATAACTGAGTCACTTTTGTGTACAGCAGATAATGAAACACAACATTGTAGGTCAACTAGGCTTCAATAAAATTAAAAAAAAAAAGAAAGAAACGGTATTCTCAGTACAATATAAAAAGTGCTCCAATGTGTACAGTACTGTAGTGGTCCGATGGGGAGAGGGAGGCAGGAGCTCTGGCTGATTAGATAAAGCAGATGCACAGGCTTCCAGACCCAGTGGGACTCTTGAAGGATGAGTAGAAACTTAGCAGAGGGACACACGAAAAAGAGAGTTCCAGGTTTTCTGCCCAGGTGGATATTTATCAAGGATTTTTCTCCAACTCTGCATGGGACTGGCAAAAGTCTACGATGGACCACTTCTGAGACCCTGTGATTCGTTCTAGCATTGCTGCAGTCTCCAGTCTCCATCCTCTGATCCCAGCCTCGTATATATATATATATATATATATATATATTTTATCTACTTGCCCTGAATTCTGACTCTAGGCTCTGAATGGTCCAGTATGCATTTGTCAGGTGTTGTGGGTTTGGATAAGGTTGGGGAACCAGACACCACAGGAAAGAAAGGAGCCTNACTTGCCCTGAATTCTGACTCTAGGCTCTGAATGGTCCAGTATGCATTTGTCAGGTGTTGTGGGTTTGGATAAGGTTGGGGAACCAGACACCACAGGAAAGAAAGGAGCCTGAGAAGAGTCAGAGAAGCAAAATGGCATATGGGGAGCAGGAGTGAATATGCCTGACTAGAGCATGGGTGGGATGCTTATGGAGAGGAAGCGGGAATGGAGTTGACCAGAGAAAGCAGGGTCCAGAACCCAAAGCAACATATGTGCTTTGGACATTATCACGTTCAAAATGAGAAAACCCTGAAAGGCTTTCCAAGTGGCAGAATGACATGAAAGGCTTGTGTAGTAAGTATATGTGTACTGTTTAGCTAGTTTGATTGTTTCTGTGTTGAAGCCATTGATGAGATTGCTGTTCTGACCTGCTTTCAGGAGGGAACTTCTGTGGGAGTATTAATAGTTGGCCAGCAGCCTGCAGGTGCCGTATCTTCTGCTTTGCCACTGCATGCCCACAGGGCTTCAGGGGTGATGACTGAGTGTAGCAAGGGACCGAGGCCAGGCCAGTTCTGCCCAGAGGGGACTCATTCTAGTGAGTACGCTTGAGGCGAAGCTGGCAGACTTTCTTAGAGCCGAACACATGAGTCTCTTCCTATTCAATCCTTCTCTTTTTTTTTCATGGTTGCCAAGGGTTTATGTGGGTTCCTCTCTTTCTTCCTGAACCCTCCCTCTTTATCTATCATAGATGTTTCTCCCAGTAATTTCTTTTAGTTCTAATTCTGTCTTGACATTGGCCTTTCATAGAGTGTGAACTGACATATGATGCCTCAAAGCCTATTTTTAAATTTTAGTATATATCTTTAAGTGGTTGTTGCCATTTTTACCCTCTGAACTAGCATGCTTTCTTTATATGAAATATGCTGTTTTATGAAGTCAGAGGTAATCTTAAATAAATTATCTCAGGACAGTTTGGACCCCCGGGCATGCCAAGCTTCTCTGCACAAGTTTATCATTACAACTACTTGGGATCTGACAGGCTTCTGGGGGACTAGGGCAGAACTGCCAGCCTTACTTAGTTCTACTTAATAATGTATTTCCCACATCCCATCATGGCAGGATTGGCTCAAGTTCAATGAGTTGATGGACAGGAAATGCTTCAGACAGAGGGGATTTTTTTTTTTTCTTGATTGTCATTCTTATAAAGTATTTTGATATCTCATGACTAGCAGGTGGTTAGATAAAGGAGGAAGATAATTTAGCATCTTAAAAGCCTGTGACCTAGCGTTTGGGAAGACAGGATTAATTACAGCAAATCACCATGTGATTTCTGCGGCCGTGTTTCCTCTCTGGAATATTATACCTTATGGATGAAGAGCAATTCCTCTCTGTTTCTTTAATAAAAAGTCACTTTAAATAAAAACAGTGAATCATGTTCTTGAAGGAGGTTGTGATCTTCAAACACGAGAAAAGCATGTGTGTTAACCTTTTTGTTTTTAGAAGATCTGTCATATTGCAGTTTATATAATATGACTAACAGCAAAACTGTGCACTATGATTTATTTAAAATAAAATGCTAGGCTGAGTATCAAGATTTTTGAAACTAAAGTGAATTTGTTTAAGTTGTAGAATTGAGTGTTATTTAATCTCCTGGGCAGACTTTCAAGTGTCCCTGTGATCAGAGCTCTTCTGTGAATTCTCTGTGAATGGGGATTCCTGGTGTGGTCCAGGATTTAGGGAGGGATGGAAGACCAACCTCATGGTTTTGGGTGTACTGTTTGCTCTCATTTTATACATTAGGATCTCTTCAGTAAGTAACAACTAAAAGGCTGAGAGAGATTTAAATGGATTCAGAATATGTGAAATGATAAAATGCTAAATATCTTTAACATTAACTTTTACATTAAAGATATATATCTATTAAGTCCTAATGATATAACTGTAATTGTGGGCATTTTCTAGTAAGTTTTCATTTAAAGAGAATACATAGTAGTTGCTTAAATGTGAAATGAACCATGTGACAAAAGATCTCCTATTGATTTGAATTTGTTTAATAATGCTAGGAAGTCTATCTGGTAGAAGGATTTCATTTGATGTAATTTTATAGTATTAAGACCCATGCACAATTGAGATATTGCTCCTGTTCATGTGACACATTCCTTGCTTAAATAAAGCTAAATTATAATCAATGAACATGACAAGAGTGATTATTTCAAAAACCCAAGTGAAATGCTAATGAAATCATGTCTTAATTCTGATAAGATTGAATTGGAGGGGCCATGACCTTCTTATTCAATCAAGAATAGGTTATCAGTGTTGCTCCAGAGAAACTACAGTGGATTGTAGACTTGGCTACTGCTGGGAGTCTGCATTTGTCAAGTGGAAGTTTTGGAAAAGTCAAAATGGCACCTCCCATTGACACTAGAGATTTGTTTTAACCCAGCAATGGACCATGTTGGGCTAAGTGGATAAGGCAATAAAGCAAACCAGTGCCATTCTTGGAAGTGTTTATTTATTTATTTTTTTAATCTTATGCTTACAGAATTTTTGCAAGTATAGTACAAAGAACATTTTTTCCTAAGTCATTTGAAAATATTCAATAAGTTGTTGGCATGATATCCTCACCTTCAGGGACTCTAACATGCATTTCTTACAAACAAAAACATTTTCCACATAACTTACATTATAACCACTGAATTAAAAACTTTCACATTGGCACATTACCACCATCTAATTTTCAGGCTTTACCCAAGTTTGGCCAGTTATCGCAATAAAGGATCCAGTCCAGGATTGTGTGTTGGATTCAATAGTCGTGTCTCTTTAGTCTCTTTCAGTCTGGAATTCTTCTTTAGTCTTTCCCAGACTTTCATGATCTTGAAAGGCCAGTTATTGTAGGATGTCTTTTAGTGTGGGTTTCTCTGATGCTTCTTTGTTAGATTAAGGTTTGGTGGGAATATCAAAGAAGCAGTTGTGGGAAATAACTGCTTTACCATCTTTAGTTCAGTGTTTGGAGGCCTTTGAAATATACTGAAAAAGGACAGATTAGAAGAGAAAGAAAAATGAATTTAATGCATGTATGCATAGGAGTTCAGAAAGAAATATGACTCAAAGAGGAAGTTAGGATTTGGAGCTTTTATGCCATCTTAATAGGGAATGGGGAGGGCCAAAGGCACACTTCCTGGAGAACAGATAGCTTCCTAGAAGGGGAGTAGAAAGAAAGAGCACTGAAGGAAAAAATGGCTTTTTGAAAGATAAGTGGACCTTAGGAGAACAGATGGGATATATAATAGTTTTGTGACTGTTTGGTTGTAATACTAACTTTTTCTTCTGAAAGAGAAGATTGTTGTTCCCAGGGATGGGATTTATGACAATTGAATTTTTTAGTTCTTTTGAGAGGCTCTGCTTTTAGGCAGATAAGGGATTTTAGGAACTCAGGTGGCTTTAGCTTAAAATCATTTTTATGCCACAGTGGCTTATTCTGGATCCCTTCCTGGCACTGTATTCTCATTGTGTCATTTATTGTACGGTTTCAGTTCCTCTCGTGATAATGATGCTCACTTTGATCCCTTGATAAAGGGGAATCTGCCATTGTAAAGTTTCACATTGGTCTTCATTTTTAGTTAATAAGTAGTTTGTGAGGGGTGCGTTGAATTTATGCAAATATCTTTAAATTTACAAATATGTGAGTTTTTGTTTTTATGGTCACCTGGTTTAATAGGTTATAATCTGCTGTGCTGTGCTTAGTCGTGTCTAACTCGTGTCTGACCCAGGGATTGAACCCAGGTTTCCCTCATTGCAGAAAGATTCTTTACCATCTGAGTCACCAGGGAAGCCCAAGAATACTGAGATGCCTATCTCTTCTTCAGGGGATCTTCCCGACTCAGGAATCTAACCAGGGTCTCCTGTATTGCAGGCTGATTCTTTACCTGCTGGCCTACCAGGGAAGCCCTATAATCTCTACTATCATATGTTTTGATGCTCAGTTATCCCATATTTGGCTAGTGGTAGCTTATTCCAACTGACTTTTCTGTTGACACACCCCCATTATTCTTTGAGAATTTCCTTGCTTTTTGGAAAGCACATGTTTTGCGATCATCTTATGCTTTCCTTGCCTTAGTTCTGAAATTAGCCATTTTCCCAGAAGTCCTGATTCTTAGAAACCAAGATCTGGATGACAGGCATGCTCATTGCTATCAGGATGTTGGCTGCTGCTCACAGACCCTCTCAGTCTTTATGTAATCTCTCATCACCGCTGCTCCCACTCTCTCTTTTGGGGACACCCTCTTCATTATCAGTGCTCTGATTCTCTTCACTGGACTCCTGTGCAATAACTCTCCTTCTTCGTGTTGCCCGGATATCAATACCCACATCAGACCATCTTGCCTCCTCCCACAGGGAGTTGCTCAGGCTCTGATACCATGTGCTGGGTCACAGCCCCAGGTAGAAATACCCTTTGCTTCACTTGGGCTCTGAAACTCTGTAACTGGACGCCTGCCCCTCCCACCTCCCATGGGGATACCTTCTTCCCTCCACTCAAAGTTTGGCACCTTGGTTGGAGCTGCCATCCCTCTGAATGTACATCATCCTCATCCTCACCAGGATCCAGTGCTCCACTCTGGGTTATCATGGTTCCTCTACTTCTGTGTGAATTTCTACCTTGCTCAGCTCCACCAAATGACTTCAGAAATGAATTGTTCATGAAGGGGAATGGAGCTCAATTACATTTTAAAGTGTGGATTTAGAAGTTACCTAATAATTTACCAAACTTGGAAGATCTGCAGTCATATTTTTTGACCAAGACTCTGGAACATATAATTGAAAAGAAATTATTGCATTAGTCTCCACGTGTCAGTTTTTTAAAGATTTATTTTTAATGTAAAGGTACATATTTTAATAAGGCAAAGCTCTGATGTTTAATCGACTCTGCAATCAATGAGAAACAGACACATTTACAGCTTATCTTCTCCAAAATGTACACTTGCATTAATTACTTAGAAATAAGTTGTCTTCAGAGAATTTTGTGTCCAAAACCCATGATGAAAATTTCAGAATCCCAAGTAGCAGTGAGTTCCTCATTTACATTCCATCAGATTTGTGGTCTTTAAAATTAGACAAAACGGTCTAAGTTATTTTCTGTTTTACACATGGAATGTATACTTAGGACATGGAATTTATATTTCCAACCCAGATCTTGACCCCAGAACTACCTTCAAACTCCCTGTTTTCGACTACCCTTTAGTTTCAATTTTGCACTGAGATGCTTGTGACATAAAATGCAGATGTCAAGTAGGCATCTCCTATGCTTCATGCTCCTGTAGCCAGTGCCTATGTGACCTCTCCCTTTTGATATGTCATGGGCGTCTCGTGGGCTTCCTGGTGACTGTGAGATAAAGAATCTGCCTGCAGTACAGCAGACTCAGACTCAAACCCTGGGTCGGGAAGATCCCCTGGAGAAGGGAATGACTAACTCAACATGTCCATATCTGAACTTTTGACTCTTGATACTGCCCTCTGAGCACAAATATTCTTTCCAATCTCAGTGAATGGCAGAACCATCCCCACCCAACACTGGCCAGAAATCTGGAAATGGTCTTGGTTCTTCTTTTCTTTTATGGCGTCTAGATCAGTGTATTCTGTGGTCTGTTCTGTTTTTTTTTTTAGCACTTCCTGTCTCAAGCCTAGTCCAGCCACCACCATCTCTCAACTGGCATGCTTCTTACCCCATTCTTATCACCTTGTGATTCATTATCCTCACAGCTGTCAAAGTGATGTCTGTACATTGGATCATCTGTTTAACCTACTTAAACACACTTAACAAATTCCACAATTCTTATATACACCTGCGTGACCAGCCCCCTGCTCATCTCTCTAGCTTCATCTTGTGTCCTTCATTCCCAAGCAGTTGGCTTTCTTTCTGTTCCTAGAACATAACAAATATTGCTACCTTAGAACTTTTGAATATCATCTTCTTAAAATATCATTAACTTCCTTGTTCCAAGTAGAAACTTTGTATCTTTATACTATAGCCAAATGCTTACTGATGAGTATGATTTGGGGACCAATTTCTGTTCTCTTACATATTACTTATTTTGTACTCAGAGGAGAATTTCAGTGACAGTATGAGATAATTGTTAAACTCAATTTACTGTTAAGAAAATAACATTAAAGTTGCTTCCAACTGCTTCCAAAATAAAAATCTTAATACAAGTCAATATAATTATGACATTTAAAATGTAAAAAAGAAAAAAAGGAACTATGTCTATAAAATATTCAGTATATGAAACACTTTGAAACCTTAGAAGGAAAGAGAATTCAATGTATTGTTGTTACCAAATTATTACTAGTTTAATTTTCACAAGACTCATTTCAGTAAAGATGGTGAATTTTTATTAAATTTATGGTGGTATTAAATTATGGTAGTATTAAATTTATGGTGGTATTTTATTAAATTTATGGTAATTATGGTGTTCATAAATACCATAAAATAATTAATAATTCCTTATGTGTACATTGCACAATCCAGTGTGTGCACGCATTGTTTTTCTTGAATTCTGATTCATGAACACAGAGAAGTGACTTGTAACATCACTTGGCCAAGTCCAGTTCTTTAGACTTCATCTTCATTCAAGAAATATTATCTGGAAGTATATTGTGCTACTTTGCCTACAAAGGTTCATATAGTCAAAGCTATGGTTTTTGCAGTAGTTATGTATGGATATGAGAGCTGGACAATAAAAAGACTGAACCCCCCAAAATTTATACCTACAAACTGTGGTGCTGGAGAAGACTTTTGAGAGTCTCTTGAACAGCAAGGAGATCCAACCAGTCAATTCTAAAGGAAATCAATCCTGATTGTTCATTGTAAGGACTGATGCTGAAGCTCCAATACTTTGGCCACTTGATGTGAAGAACTGACTCACTGGAAAAAGCTGTGATGCTGGGAAAGACTGAAGCAGGAGGAAAAGGGGATGACAGAGGATGAGATGTTTGGATGGCATCACTGACTCAATGGACATGAGTTTGAGCAAACTCCAGGAGATGATGAAGGACAGAGAAGCTTGGTGTGCTGTAGCCCACAGGGTTGCAAAGAGTNACAGAGGATGAGATGTTTGGATGGCATCACTGACTCAATGGACATGAGTTTGAGCAAACTCCAGGAGATGATGAAGGACAGAGAAGCTTGGTGTGCTGTAGCCCACAGGGTTGCAAAGAGTCGGACATGACTGAGTGACTGAACAACAAATATTGTGCACCCTGTAGAGAGGACAGGATAAAACTGGAAGCTGAAGGGATGAACCATTTAGTATGTGCTTCTCAGTTCTGTGTGCTTGACTTACCAACAGCAAACTTCATTATTAATGAATTGCACCATTACTTGGTGAAGAAGTTAGCTGTTTATAATTTAAAGAAAACTACACAAAAAAGAGAACCAAAGTTGCCATAACATAATAGATCCTTAACTTTTGAAAGGACATTGGTACTCCTTGGAACCCCGTTTTTGTAGTTCACTAAATAATTATAATAAATGTGCTCCCCTTTCCTGCTCATGAGATCTATTTTTCTCTTATTAGATGTCATTAGATGTCTCCTTTCCACTGCCCACAAGACAGTTCTTTGAGGGTGTCTGAGATTGTGCCCTTAAAAAGGACAACTGCAACCTGATGTGTCAATGAGTTACTGTGCTGTGTATGTGTAAGGAAATGAAAATTTGTCATCTTTATTGAAACAAGTCATTTGAAAATTAACTGGAAATAATTTGGTTAACAATAATACACTGAATTCCCTTTTCTTCCAAGGCTTCAAAGTATTTCATATACTGACATTCTGTAGACATTACAGCCTTTTTTCTTTTTGCATTTTAAATGTCATAATTACAATGATTTTTATTAAAACATTTATTTTGGAATCAAGCTTTTTTGGGTGGTTGTTTTCTTAATAGTAAATTAAGCTTAGCAATTATTCCATACTAATTGCTTCTGAGATTCTCTTTCAGGTTATGAAATAAATAATACTGTAAGAGAACAGAAACTAGTTCAAAAATCACATTCATCATTTAGTATTTGACTATTGTAAAAATGCCAAGATTCTATTTCACTAAGGAAAGCAACAGTATTATGATTCATAGTCATTAAGCTTCTTGCTTATTTTATGGTTTGAATTTTTAGCTTTTGATTATCATGTGTATATGTCTGCGTGTATATGCACTGTCAATTAACAATAAGTCTTTAGGAATGTAAGATCCAATAACATGTTCAAAACTTAAATTTACTTTCCAACAGCTTCATTTCATTTGTTCCTTATTTCTCTCAAAGTTGCCATCATCCACATCTAACTGTTCAAGCCAGCCACTGGGCGTTGTCTTGACAATTTCGTCTCCTTTACCTTCCACATCTACTCTAATGCCAAGACCTGTTTATTCTACCTTCTAAACTGCCTTCTTAGTTTTTCCACTCGTTGATCCCGTAGCTGCCACCTTGGTTCAAATTATGATCATCTCTTACCTGGTTTGCTGTCGGGCTTCTTAACTGTTCTTCCGAGACTGTTTTTGCCTCCTTTCCGTATAGCAGCAGGAATCTTATAACAATGCAGATCTGATCCCAGTCTGGGCTTCCCAGGAGGCTCAGTGGTAAAGAATCCACCTACCAGTGCAGAAGATGTAAGAGACTCAGGTTTGATCCCTAGGTTGGGAAGATCCCCTGGAGGAGGAAATGGCAACCCACTCCAGTATTCCCACTCCAGTATCCTTGCTTGAAAAATCCCATAGACAGAGGAGCCTTGAGGGCCACAGTTCATAGGGTCGCAAACAGTCGAACACAATTGATCTTAGTCTGTCTCCGCATGAAGCCCATTCACTCTGTCTCCTAAGGGAAAGTTCACAGCTTTACAATCTGTGAAACTGCATGTGATCTTGCCCCTACTGCCTTTTCACTAATCCTTTTGCCAGAGTGCCACCGCTTCTGTTCATTTCTTTGAGAACCGGGTACTTGACCCTTAGAGCATCTTAGGACGTGCTGTTTTTCCCTCTCTTCTGTACACTGTCTCAATGTGAAGTCAGATCGTTATACTTCTCAGACTAAGATAGGCCACTTTGACATTCACTTCCATGCCATCCTACCTTTTCCCTTCTTAACACACGTAATACATAATTACTTATTCAAAGTCTAGCTTTTCCATTCAACAGATAAATCTAAGGAGGTAGAGATCAACTCTGAGTTGCTCATTTTATTCCCTACCCAAGCCGAGTGCTTGATACATAGTGAATGCACATTAAGCATTTGTTGAGTGAATGAAAATGAATGAATGGAAGACGTATATGAATATCACACAAATATTTACTTTTGATGTCGAATTGTAACAATTGACGTTCAAAAATATCAAATAATGAACATTTGAGCCCAGGTGAGTGGTGCTTTTTAAAAGTTTGTTTGAAAGTATCATCACCAGTCATGTCTACTAGGATTCTTGGCAATGTATGGGTACATACAGAAAGAATCTTTCAGGTGAAGAAACTTAAATATATTGGTAAGCCCTGAACAAGTGAAAAGGATTCCTTTTGAGAATACACATGGAATGTAAAATCTAGAAGAGATTTGTTTTCCCATAGGTGTTTTCTTATAGTTGTTTAGTCATCTAAACAACTCTCAAACATATGAAGGATGATTACATAATAACTTTAGACTCACTGGAAATTTGTAGATGTATCAAGAATGCAGCAAAAGAAGAAATAGGCACACACCCCAAAAGTCAGAAAGCAAGTCAAATAGATATCATAAAGCCCAACGCATATGTATCCTCAAAGTCTTTATTCCAACTTTGATTGCTCTTATTTTGCACATAGTATCAATACACCTATTTCTTGGCTTTTTCATTTCTAAAACCAAAGCCCCAGACAGGAACTGGAGAGGGGAAGAAGTTGTAGGAATCCACTGTTCCCAATGGCAGGGTTAGCAGACAGCAGAGTCATCTCAGCCTCCTCTAGACTTCTGTGGAAATTGACTGCATGGAAGCACTAACCATATTCATCTAGTGGCATGATTATGCTTTAAAAAAATCATTTTCCATTCTTGACCATAAGCTTGTAAGGAAAAACCTTGACTTTTTACAAGGCTTTCAGAGAATCACACAAAACCATGTCATAGTTGATATTCATAATCAAAACAAAGCAAAACAACTCTGAGTCATCAAGAGAAAATTAAATTACGTTCAATATTGTTTGAGGAGGCTGGAAAGAAATACTATATTTTAGAAATGTTTTCTTCTCTAATAATGGAAATAAAAAGCTTTTCTTCTAAAAGAGCTGAATATAAAGTTCTTGCCTTCATTTTTAAGAGCCATTCATAAAGCATGGAGTGTCTCAGAGATAAAGTTTTATTATTTACTATTTTTAATTCTATTGATATTTAGTTCAGAAACCCTTTAAACAACCTAGCTGATAGCAATGAAGAAGAGAAGTAAGTGTTCATACAAGTAAAAACCTGAAGCTGTTACTTAAATTATTATCTCAAGATCACAGCTATTAAAGACCAGAAATGTTTGGTCTTTCTGGAAACAGCCATAAAAACAATGTAGCATTGTGCTAAAATCACAAGCTTTAGTCAGAAACATCCTGGTTTGTATCTTTCCTTTGGCCAATACCAACTGAGCCACAGTGGGCAATGTGCTTATTCTCTTTAGGTGAGAGAAAACTGAACAACTATTGTTTGTTGTTGTTGTTGTTGTTATTTAGTTGCTAAGTCATGTCCGACTCTTTGCCACCCCATGGACTGCAGCATGCCAGGCTTCTCTGTCGTTCACAATCTCCTGGAGTTTGCTTTCGAAGAAGGCAATGGCACCCCACTCCAGTACTCTTGCCTGGAAAATCCCATGGGCAGAGGAGCCTGGTAGGCTGCAGTCCATGGGGTCGCTAAGAGTCAGATATGACTGAGCAACTTCACTTTCACTTTTCACTTTCATGCATTGGAGAAGGAAATGGCAACCCACTCCAGTGTTCTTGCCTGGAGAATCCCAGGGACGGGGGAGCCTGGTGGGCTGCTGTCTATGGGATCGCACAGAGTCAGACACGACTGAATTGACTT
>SJYV01006996.1:1086961-1136728 GCA_006410875.1 Neotragus pygmaeus
TTGGAAGAGGGTGTTTGCTATGACCAGTGCATTTTCTTGGCAGAACTCCATTAGTCTTTGCCCTGCTTCATTATGTACTCCAAGGCCAAATTTGCCTGTTACTCCAGGTGTTTTTTGACTTCCTACTTTTTCATTTCAGTCCCCTATAATGAAAAGGACATCTTTTTTGGATGTTATTTCTAGAAGGTCTTGTAGATCTTCATAGAACTGTTCAACTTCAGCTTCTTCAGTGTTACTGGTGGGGGAATGGACTTGGATAAGGCAGCAGATGACACCACCCTTATGGCAGAAAGTGAAGAAGAACTAAAGAGCCTCTTGATGAAAGTGAAAGAAGAGATTGAAAAAGTTGGCTTAAAGCTCAACATTCAGAAAACTAAGATCTTGGCTTCTGTTCCCATCATTTCATGGCAAATATATGGGGAAAAAGTGGAAACAGTTGCTGACTTTATTTTTCTGGGCTCCAAAATCACTGCAGATGGTGATTGCAGCCATAAAATTAAAAGACACTTGCTCCTTGGAAGGAAAGTTATGACCAACCTAGACAGCATATTAAAAAGCAGAGACATTACTTTGTCAACAAATGTCCGCCTAATCAAGGCTGTGGTTTTTCCAGTGGTCATGTATGGATGTGAGAGTTGGACTATAAAATAGCTGAGCACTGAAGAATTGATGCTTTTGAATAGTTGTGTTGGAGAAGACTCTTGAGAGTCCCTTGGACTCCATCCTAAAGGAGATCAATCCTGGGTGTTCATTGGAAGGACTGATTTTGCAGCTGAAACTCCGATACTTTGGCCTCCTGATGCGAAGAGCTGACTCATTTGAAAAGACCCTGATGCTGGGAAAGATTGAGGGCAGGAGGAGAAGGGGATGACAGAAGATGAGATGGTTGGATGGCATCACCAACACAATGGACATGGGCTTGGGTGGACTCCGGGAGTTGGTGATGGACAGGGAGGCCTGGCATGCTGCAGTTCATGGAGTCACAAAGTGTTGGACATGACTGAGTGACTGAACTGAACTGAAATGAAAAATTTTAAATAAACCCTGTGTCTAGGAGAAAATAGAGCTGCATAGGGAAACATTATGCATTCCTTCATAACTTGGCATGAAGGAAATGCCTCCGTGTGCTGGACAAACTCAGCATCAGACCTTAGATAACTCAGATATTACAGTAGTAAGTTATTCTTTCTGTCCAGTTGGGAAATTTGTTATTTATAAACTGCTAAATAACAAAGAACTTTGAAATTATACATTTCATATTATGGAGCCAACTTCATCATTTTTGAGTGTCCAACCCTTTTTCTGCACGTTCCTTATAAAGGTAATGTGTATTAAAATGGTGGATATCTAAAGCTGAATTAAAGCTGCAAAGCCTTTCTTATGGTTCAGGGTTTCTTGCAAGTTGGAAGATAGGCAGGTCAGATTATAGCCAAATTTATTTAGGCAAAAATAGGTCCTCTTAGGTTTTAGAGTCCTCCTTCATTTCCCTTTCTTCTTGGGAGGGGACCTTTCTCTTGCCTATTTTTTCAGTCGTTCCCATTAAACAGGGAAAAATCAGTCTTTGGGTCATTGTGATGGATGGTTGATTGGCTACATTTTAGCACAAATGACTTTGTGTGTTAGTTGACTCTTTAGTCTTAAATGCGTTATTCTGGCCTGTGAGCTTCTCTACAGTGAAGACTGTCATCCTTGGGCTTGGGCCCCCAGTGCCCAGAAGCATCTGGAACTTGGTCTTCATTAACTGTGAGTGAAGAACAGAATGACCGTACAACAAAGGTATTGTTCCCATTTAAAACTATTTTAGGCATAAGAGAACAAGGGGGCATTTTCTTAGTGCCAGGCCCCTGAAATCCTATTCTAATTATCTTTATCCTTTCTCATCTCTTTCAGCCTCATGGCTGGTGGTGACCATTAGGGAAACAAAAAGGAGGTCTCTTGAACCTCCAGCACTGCTGGACACTGTTGCCTCAAGCCATATTTCTCTAATAACAACATTCCCTTCCCCGCATCCTTCCACCCCTGAAAAAGCATCTGTTTTAGAAGAAATAGGCAGCAGTCCTCTGCCACTGTTTGATCGGTGTAAAGACTGGGTCTGTTAAGAAAATCCCTTCATCTCAGTGGTTCTCAAACTTCAGTAGCATCCACATCACCTAGAAGGCTTGTGAAAACAGATTGCTGGGCCCATCCCCAGGGTTCCTGATGCAGGAGGTCACAGTAGGCCCGTTAATCTGCATTTCTGACAAGCTCATGGGTTGTACCAGTGCTGTCCTGCTTTGAGCGCACTGCTCCATCTGAACTCTCCCAGGGCTCCTTCCCCATCCCGCCCCCAAATTTCCCAGTGCTAGTTTTTCTCCCAGTGCTGGTTTTGTTTTTTCATATTGCTTTTGAACTATTGGACTATTCCTGATTATTTCTCTTTCTGATACTTTATGTGTCTACCCAAATGTTGTTTTGATTGTTATGGGTTATGAATTATTACTCTTGTGAACTGTCTTATCCCAGGAGAATTTCTAGAGAGAGAAATCTGAGGGAGTTGCCTGCCCAGCTCATATGAAGGCTGTATTTGGTCAGTAAAGGGATGGTTTCCTTATAGCAAACATTTGGGCCCTTTAACTAATTATTTAAGAAATGTATCATTTTTGTTGTTGTTATACTCCTGGTATCTAGCTTATTAGCTGGTCGGCCTTTTAGAAATCATTTAAAAAAGAATCACTTCAGTATATTGGTGAAAGATAAAATCAATGTGTCTGCAATTTTGCACAAGAAGTTTTGTCATTTAGTTAACTGCTTCAAGCTTTAAATTCATGATTGTAGCTCTTAAGTTGATCTTGACATAACAACAGAGTAATTTGACTTTTAAGAATAAAGACACATGTGAGCCTAAAGAAATGAAAGTCCAGGGACTTCCCTGGTGGCTCAGTGGTAAAGAATCCACCTGCCAATGCAGGATACATGGGTTCGATCCCTGATCCAGGAAGATTCCATATGATGTGGAGCAATTAAGCCCATGTGCCATGACTATTGAGCCTGTTCTCTACAGCCCAGGAGCCACAACTACTGAACCCATGTGCTGCACCTACTGAAGCTTGCACACCCTAGAGCCCTGCAACAAGAGACGCCAGTGCAGTCAGAAGCCCTCACACTACAGCCAGAGAGCAGCCCTGCTCGCCTCAACTAGAGAAAATCCTGTGCAGCATGAAGACCCAGCACAGTCAGGAATAAATACACAAACAAAATTCTCAAAAAGAAAGTCTAGATTTTGAGTGATCTTCTGTTTGAAATGTTTGTTAATGAATGAGTAAACTAGAACTTACGTTGAATGAGACCATAAAATCAGCTTTTTCCAGATGGCTTATCTGGGTATTTTCTTTATGTATATCTTTTCACTGTGTATATCTCTAGTTACAAGCAGGGCATTTGTGTACCTTAGTCAGTAGATTATGAACAGCTGTGACTGGTGTCTGTTCTCCAGCGGTGTGTGTGTATAGGTTATAAAATATATTTTTTGAATAAATGAGAGCTTACTACATTTTTCCATTTATATTAATTAACATATTTATTGAACATTTCTTCCTGTCATTAAATGATTTTCTACATTTTTAAAACTGACTACATAATATCCCTTTATGTGAACACATCCTAATTAGTAGATCAAATCATTGTGCTAGTATAGTTAAAAGAAAAAAGAAAAGCATGTTGCCAAATTACCCTCTGGAAAGAGAGAATAAACTTTTGTATAAACATTACTAGCAAAAAACTTTTTGCTGATATTTCCTTAGTTTATATTTTTATCTGATACTTTAGGTAAAAAGTGAAGTCTTTATATTGATTGGGTGTTAAAATATTATCTATGAGTTTAGGGTAAATAGGAGTCAATTTTTTATATTCTTTTCAGTTTGGGAAATAGATAGTCAGATCAGCAACAATAAAACGATGAAATACCAAAAATTATGCCCCAAAGTAAAGAGATACATAAGAAACTAAATAGATTGGGTGTTACCATCTGTTCCTTTCTTTGGGGAATATTTGATCTATGCATTGGGTGATATGCTATTTGTTTTTTGTTTTGAGGAATTTGATTTCTTCTCACATACCATCTTGATAATTTTTATGTAACTAGTTCTTATAAAGGTTAGAAGCTGAACTCAGAAGTTATTGAGGGCATGCCATTCAATTCAGAGATGCATATGATTTCATTCTTTAACGTATTCTTTCTTTAAATGATAAACTTTGTTCTTTCTTGAAATAACATATTTTTCCTCACTACATTCTAAATTCATGATCATAAATTCTTCTTTCTCCCCTTTATCTCCTTGTTTTCTCTCGGCCTTTCCAATTAGACCTCCTTCCCCTAATTCTATTTCTGTTAACAAGCAGTACATTTGGAGGAGGAATCACATGATTCAAGCGAAACAGCTTTGGACTTGAAATCTTGCTTTTCTCCTTCTTTACTGTGTGCTGTTGAGCAAATTACCCGCTCTGAGCCTCAGTGAAATGGTACAGTTTTTTCCTCCCTCACAGACTTTTTCTGAAGATTAAATATGATGATATATATTATGTTCCTAAAAAAACTCAGTAAACACCAATACCTTTCTCATCTTAAATTTTTTATCCTTTCTTCTCAAGTTGCATCCTTTCCCCCAGAGTCTCCAGATGACTCATCTGAACTTCTTGGCAGTTCTCTTGGAAAAGATTCAGGATAAACCTTTTCCCCTTCTTTCTGGGATTCATCAGTATTAAAAAGTCACCATTTAACTAACATTTACTTTGATCTCAGTAAGTCTACAGAGTTTAGTTTAGTCAACTTTATTCCATTTAAGTCTGAATGAATCCTAAAATGACTTTTTAAGGAGGACATAGTCCTCAAGTCTTTTATAAGAAGGAATTACTATCTGAGATCACAGGTCAAGCAGAGAGCTATGATGATAACGAGTGTCTCCAACAAGCAAGGCTTAAGTATGTTAACACCGAATTCTGTGTTCTGCTTGGGAATTGCTGACAGAAAGTGACACTTCTTGGGTCTAAACTTCCAGCCAGTCTGAATTCACGCGAGTCCACTTGTGGCTTATCTTCCTTCTGTTTTCTCTGCCTGTCTGCTTTTGTTCCTCCCTTCTTTTAAGACAGCTTGAGGGTCATCTTTTTTATGAAATCTCTCCTACTCATTCCTTCTCCTCCTCCACCCCAAGATCATTATCTCCTTTTGACCTTCTCCATACTCCATGAATACTTGCATCATCCTGCCAAGAACATTTTTCAGTACTTGCTTGTCCTCCTGCTCTAGACGCTCAGCCCAATAAGAGCACAGAGGATGTCAGATTTACTTTGAAGCTCTGGACAGTCTGTGTTCAATTGGAAGAATAAGGAATGTTATTTGATTTGCTTAATTACTTGATTTCATTATCTTACACAGATTTTAAGAAGAAATGATGAAGAGTCCTCTTTATCATTCAAAAAGTAATTAAAAAAAAAGAATAATCCAGACACCCTATAAATAAATGGTTTAAAGCAAAGGATACTGAATTCTGAATAGGCTAGGTGATCAATTCTCTACACTGTTTTTGTTTTAAAGATAGAACCAGTTCTTCAGGAAGTGATGTCATGGCTACAGAAGATGTATAGTCAGAACTGGAGTTGGAGATCCTACAAAATAGTTGTTGTTGTTTAGTTGCTAAATTGTGTCCAATTCTTTGTGATCCCATGGTCACTAGCCTTGCAGGCTCTTCTGTCCATATTTCCCAGGCAAGAAAACTAGAATGGGTTGCCATTTACATCTTCCCAACCCAGGGATCAAAACTTACATATAAATTACATGTGTTCTTTGACTCTTTGCTCATTGGTATGATGGGGATATTATTAACAGCTTTTCACAGTTACTGAGAATTTAATGAGGGAGTACGAGAATAAGCCAACCTGTTTGGTTAAACTCCAAGAGGCTATAAATAAAATCTGTGGTATAAGCATGTAACCACAAGGGGGGGGAAAAATATATATATATATATACACTCAATACACAATGAAAATTTACCACCATAACCCTACTAGTATTTGATTTTGATGAAAAAAATAAAGATTGAAAGCATTTTATTCATTTATCTGGAGGAAAATTCCTTTACAATGTTATGTTGGCTTCTGTGAACAACAAGGCAAATCAGTTATAATTATATATGTAGGTCCCCTCCCTCTGGATCGTCCCTCTCTTGAAGGCATTTTAAAACTCAGATTGAAGTCCAGTGAACTGATTAGAAAGCTCAACCTTGGCATAAACTCATCTTAAATAAGCCCCAGGGATGTTAATGCCTTGAAGAAAAGTTAAATGTAAATATTAATAAACTAGTTACTCAGTCATGTCTGAATCTTTGAGACCCTGTGGACTGTAGCCCACCAGTCTCCTCCATTCATGGGATTCTCCAGGCAAGAATACTAGAGTAGGTAGCCATTCTCTCCCGGGTTCTTCCCGATCTAGGGATGGAACTCGGGTCTCTTGCATTGCAGGTAGATTTTTTACTGTCTGAGACATTAGGTTAAGCATGGAAAAGGCACGTATGAGGTAACCCTTGAGTGCAGCTTCTGCCATAAGGACCTGCCAAGTCAGACCCACGCACCAGGATAATTCATGGGTCTCTGCAGACATTAGCTGTGCTGCACATGAAGGATGAAACAGGGTAAGTGGAGGGGGCAGAAGAGAGAGTTCATTGCAGAGTTTGAAAATTAAATAAAGTTTAGTCTTGCTCCCTCATCTTTAGGAGAAGATGAATGTAACTCAGGTTAAGTGGAGGACCCATTTCCGGAGCCCTAGCCCAGTTTCCCTCTCATTTAATAAAGCTAAAGATCTCCATACAGCCTTGGTGGCTGCATGCTTCATGAGAATAATAATTTTGAAGTTTCAGAGTACTTCTCGTAAGAAGCTCATTTGCATAACTGAATCAAAACTAGAGGTCAGAGTAACTGAAGGCTGTGAGCAAGGATTGAGCTTTGAGCAAAGGAAGCAAACCACACCACCTCCGAAAGCCAGAAGGGAGTTGTGTGAATAAATTAGGATAACCCTGGCACTGAGATAGCTGATCAACCCTGATAAAAGATTTGCTTTACAATATATGGCATTATCCTTGAGAATATTCTAGATTATAAATTTCTTCAAGACAGATACCAGTTCTTAATTCATCCTTTATATTGCCTTGTATCCAGTAAATGCAGGTGTTGCCAGAAAAGGTAGAATTGTTTTCTGTGTTTCAAGATTGTGATGTACTGCAAGTAAACCTTTTGTTCCTGAATTTTTGGTTTAGTTGGTTTAGTGATTTTCACCATTTCAAGCTCTGCATTTTGGCCTCAAAGGTTATATTACACCTGCTTTTAAAGTAGCAAATCCACTGAATTACCCAAAGATCTAGCGGTCTACCTTTTACGCTATTTTCCAAGTTTCAGGATCTTTTTTGTTGTTGTTGGTCTATATTTCTTTAGAGTCCCACAATGGAAATGAGATAAAAGTAATGCATGCTTCATGCAGAGGTGAATAATTAGACGTGCAGAAAGTGAGTGCTCTGTTTCATATTCTCCACAACCCCACTTTTCAAGCATAAGCTTTGTTAACAGTGATGCTGTTTCCTACATCACTTCACTGCATATCCAAACACATATCTGTATGTTTGATGTAAATAGGACCTTACTCTTCCAGTTGTTATAAAATCTCAAAAACATGATGTGAATGTTTTTCCTTATTGGTCCATATTAATCATTTTGCATATCTGAATAATATTCTATAATACAGATGCAGCACAGTCCTCTGTTGATGAGCCTTAAGTTGTTTCCAAGCATTTTCTATTGTTGTAGCACTGAATGCGTGATTTTCTATGTACTTTTGCAAGTCTTCTAAAGGATGTCTTCTTAGAAGTGAAATGGGAGGCATCGCAAAGAAAATGAACATTTAAACTTTGGAAAGTCATTCCCATATTAACCTCAAAAAAATACCAATTTGTCCTCTCATGCCAGCTAGAGTTTGTTTTCTTGCGCCTCACCAGTAAGGGGCATAATTAATCCCTCTTTTTCCCCCCATGTTTACCAATTAGCTACTTTACTTCTGAAGTAGCTTTTATTTGCATTTCTTTGCTTACTTCTGAGTCCCCCTGCCCCCGCCTTTTTTATTGGAGTATAATTGCTTTACAATGTTGTGTTAGTTTCTGCTGTATAACAAAGTGAATCAGTGTAAACTCATATCTGCTCCCTCTTGAGGCTCCCACCCATTCCCACCATCCCATCCCTCTAGGTCATCACAGAGCACTGAGCTGAGCTCCCTGTGCCATACAGCCGCTTTCTGCTTGCTATGGAGTCGCACAGAGTCGGACACGACTAACGAGACTTAGCAGTAGTAGTCATAGTGTAATACACCCCAGGCGATGGCACCCAACTCCAGTACTCTTGCCTGGAAAATCCCATGGGCAGAGGAGCCTGGAAGGCTGCAGTCCATGGGGTCGCTGAGGGTCAGACACGACTGAGCGACTTCACTTTCACCTTTCACTTTCACTTTCATGCATTGGAGAAGTCTTCTTGCCTGGAGAATCCCAGGGATGGGGGAGCCTGGTGGGCTGCCGTCTATGGGGTCGCATAGAGTCGGACAGACTGAGGCGACTTAGCAGCAGCAGTGTAATATACATCTCAATCCTACTCTCCCAGTTCCTCCGTCCTACTGCTCTTTTCAGTTGTTAACTGGACATTTGAATTTTTTCTTCTGTGAATTGACTATGAACGTCTTTTGTCCATTTTTCTTTTGGATTGCTATCTCTCACAGGAAATACCAAGGAAGTAAAGCATTCTAAAGTATAACAGATAGTTGAAGCTAAAAATATTTCAAGCATGATTCCAAAATGCCCTGCCCCTGTAGAAAATCATAATGTGCATGTATAATGTTTTTAGAAACACGGTGTTATGCCCCATTGATTTTAGGTTAGGTCTCTCTTGAATCATTTTTACTGCTAAGCATTCTTTCCAATCTTTTTCATATTCTTGACATTTCATGTAGTCTATCATTATTCTCAGTTTTCTCTTTTTAGCTAATCTGTTTAGAGCCAGGATTTGTGGAAGTCATTGGCACGGAGGACAAGTCCAGTCCTTATATGAATTTTTTTTTAAAAGAGATGAAAAGAAGTAAGGATTTTAAGGAAATATACGGGAGTTGTTTATGCCTTCAGATAGTTGATGTTTGCAATAATAATCCATAGTTTTCTCCCCCAGTACATTTCTCCTCTGCCACTTTTCCCACCTTTCCCTCTTCCTTCTTTTCTGCCTTTTGCCCATTTTCTCTGTCCCTCTTCTCCAGCAGCAGCTCTGAATCCTTTAATTTTGTCTCCTGGAATTCTAGGTAGAAACTCTCAGTAAAATAGGTATCTATTGGTAATTCAATGGTGAAACAGTGGTTGTTCTCATTCAGCAGAGCAGAGAGAGGCAAGGATGTCCACTTATCCTGTTGTTTACTTGTTTACCTTTGTGCTCTGAGTAGTAGGGGATATAGATAGGTAATAGCAATTGTAAGTTTAAACTTGGGCTTCCCTGGTGGCTGGGATGGTTAAGAGCCCACCTGCAGTGCAGGAGACCTGGGTTTGATCCCTGGGTTGGGAAGACACTTGGAGAAGGGAATGGTTACACCCTCCAGTATTCTTGCCTAGAGAGTTCAATGGACAGAAGAGCCTGGTGGGCTACAGTCCATGGAGTTGCATAGAGTCAGACATGACTGAGTGAAGATTTAAACTTGGGAAAAAAGGAAGCTAAACTATATCTGGATGATGTAATTATATTTCTAGAACACCTAAGATAATGAACTGGAAAGTTTTTTTCTTTTTTATTACTAAGTGAGCAAATTCAGTAGAAGTAGCTTAGCTCAAAATTAATGTACAAAAATCAGTAGACTTCCTACATCCAAACAGCTACCTAAAGATAGAAATGATACTGACAGAAAACATACCAATGTGCAACAGAAATCCAGTGACATAATACCCAAGAAATAAAAAGTAACAAAAAATAAGAAAGATCAATGTTTAAAAAAACTATGACATAAAACTTTTTAGATAAAATGCTTCAATGGTATAACAATACCAAGTTTCCTTTGGCATGATCCCATAAAAATGCTAACCAGATTTTTAAAAATCAAATTAATAAGTTCATAGGCAACATAAAATATGTAACAATAGACAAGAAACTTTTGGCTAAGCAGAATGAGAATGGGCTAATCTTATCAGATATTCAAATATATACTTTAATACAAATGCTAATTAAATCAGTTTGGTTCTGGAATGTTAATAGACCAATTAATGGAACAAAATGGTAAGTCTTAATATTGACCCATATGCACATGAGATTTGGTATATAGTACAGCAATACGTGAACTGTGAAATTCCAGATGTTCAAGCTGGTTTTCAAAAAGGGAGAGGAACAGATTGCCAACATCCGCTGGATCATGGAAAAAGCAAGAGAGTTTCAGAAAAACATCTATTTCTGCTTTATTGATTATGCCAATGCCTTTGACTGTGTGGATCACAATACACTGTGGAAAATTCTGAAAGAGATGGGAATACCAGACCATCTGACCTGCCTCTTGAGAAACCTATATGCAGGTCAGGAAGCAACAGTTAGAACTGGACATTGCACAACAGACTGGTTCCAAATAGGAAAAGGAGTGCATAAAGGCTGTATATTGTCACCCTGCTTATTTAACTTTTATGCAGAGTACATCATGAGAAACGCTGGACTGGAAGAAACACAAGCTGGAATCACGAATCCCGGGAGAAATATCAGTCACCTCAGATATGCAGATGACACCACCTTTATAGCAGAAAGTGAAGAGGAACTAAAGAGCCTCTTGATGAAAGTGAAAGAGGGGAGTGAAAAAGCTGGCTTAAAGCTCGACATTTGGATAACGAAGATCACGGCATCTGGTCCCATCACTACATGGAAAATAGATGGGGAAACAGTGGAAACAGTGTCAGACTTTATTTTCTTGGGCTCCAAAATCACTGCAGATGGTGATTGCAGCCATGAAACTAAAAGACGCTTACTCCTTGGAAGGAAAGTTATGACTAACCTAGATAGCGTATTGAAAAGCAGAGACATTACTTTGCCAGCAAAGGTCTGTCTAGTCAAGGCTATGGCTTTTCCAGTAGTCATGTATGGATGCGAGAGTTGGACTGTGAAGAAGGCTGAGCGCCGAAGAATGGATGCTTTTGAACTGTGGTGTTGGAGAAGACTCTTGAGAGTCTCTTGGATTGCACAAGGAGATCGAACTAGTCTTCTAAAGGAGATCAGCCCTGGGTGTTCTTTGGAAGGAATGATGCTAAAGCTGAAACTCCAGTACTTTGGCCACGGCATGCGAAGAGCTGACTCATTGGAAAAGACTCTGATGCTGGGAGGGATTGGAGGCAGGAGGAAAAGGGGATGACAGAGGATGAGATGGCTGGATGGCATCACCGACTCAATGGATGTGAGTTTGAATGAACTCTGGGAGATGGTGATGGACAGGGAGGCCTGGTGTGCTGCGATTCATGGGGTCGTAAAGAGTCGGACACGACTGAATGACTGAACTGAACTGAACAAATATATGAAATTAATATGTGATGGAAGTAGCATTTTAAACCAAGGGAGGAGAGATTGGTCACCTGTTCAACAAAACAGAGCTTATGTCAGATCTTACACATAAAGAAATTATAGATATATCAGAAAATTAAAATGGAAGAGAATTGGAGCAAAGAATTATTGCAAGAAAACATGGGAAAATTTAAAAATATCATCTAATCTTGAAGATCTTTCTAATGATTGTATGAGGCTGGTCTCGGGTGGCCTTGACTTGCCATGGCTTGAAGTGGAGCTTAGCTTTCCAGGCAGAGATTGGGTCGCAATGGAGAGAGCACCCGATCCTAGCCACTAGACCAGTGGTCAGTGACAAGGGCCCTGGCCCTTCAGGAAAGAATTTCCACAAGGGAGGAAAGTAGTGAAGCAAGTGTTTATTAGGAGGAAAAGCGAGGATAGTACCTGTGGATAGACACACTGGACACAGGTGAACTCACACACAGAGAGAGGGAGAGACGTACCCTCTTGGCAGTTTAAATCACTTATATGGGACATTCCTTCTGACTCTTCTTTGGCCAGTCCTTTTGGTTTGCCTGGTTCACAGCCTATATCGGGGCTTCCTTGGTAGGTCAGTTGATAAAGAATCTACCTGCAACGCGGGAGACCCGGGTTCAATCCCTGGGTTGGGAAGATCCCCTGGAGGAGGGCAGGCAACCCACTCCAGTATTCTTGACTGGAGGATCCCCATGGGCAGAGGAGCCTGGTGGGCTGCAGTCCATGGGGTCACAGAGTCAGACACGACTGAGTGACTGAGCACAGCACAGCTCTGTCCATATTCGGTATATCTCAGGATCCTCCCTTGTGTGTGCATGCATCTCTTGACATCACAACTGTTTGACCAACAAGGAGCCTTTCTGCATGTGTGGTCAGGGAGATCTTCTGACTTGAGAATGAGAAGTACATGGTCTGGGCAAAGCCCAGCCGCCTCCCTTAATTATCCTGCTATTCTCACCTTGGAGTTTCTTCCACAGGAATGAATCTCCAATTGCTTTACCCCTGGGGTGGGGTGGCATCTACCTCCTGCCTCAAGGCCATCAATCAACATACTGATATTTTCTATTTGCTTAAAAATACAATCAAAAAAAGTAAAAAATATAAATTAACTATGATTGTTAGCATATCACTACCAGAGAGCTGATTTCTTTGGTATTTAAACAGCTTGTATAAATCAATTCTAAAAAACCAAATGAGAAAAAAATTCTCCCCCTTCTATGGTAAGTGGTATGAGAAATCCAACAGTGGGCTTACCTCTGGGAAGGGGAACTAGAAAAACCAGGAGTGGGAGAGATTTCCTCTTTACTTTGTACTGTGGGGTTTTTATAATACCTTAAGCACAACTAGTTCCCAAATAAAGATGAGAGAAAGACAGATTGGGCACCGAGTACTTTTTGAAGCTGGAAGCTTCAAAATCTGTTTTCCCCAATTCCCCTTGCTGCCTGCCACCAACCTGTATAAGTAGGAGAAGAGAGGGAAGAAAACGAAAATAGAAATAGTTACATGCATCGCCACTGCCTTCTGTTTTTTTTTTTTTTTTCTTTAAATACATTTGCCATTAGCAGAGGCTTCCCTTGTAAGCTCAGATGGTAAAGAACCTGCCCACAATGTGGGAGACGTGGGTTTGATTCCTGGATTGGAAAGATACCCTGGAGAAGGGAATGGCAATCCACTCCAATATTCTTGCCTGGAGAATCCCATGCACAGAAAAGCCTGGCGGGCTATGCAGTCCATGGGGCCGCAAAGAGTCAGACACAACTGAGCAACTGACACACACATAACCATTAGCAGCTTTTCTCTAAAGGACCTATGGGAAATGTCTTGCTCTGCTCACTGCAGGATAGGCCAATACATCTGAGACAAGGTATTGAGATAAAGGGACTTTATTTGGGAGCCAGCTGTCAGAGAAGATGGCAGGCTAGAACCTCAAAATAACCACTTGTCGAGGCCTGGATGGTTCTTTTAGGGATCAGAGAGGGGGCAGGAGGTGAGGAAACAAACAAACAAAAAAACCATTTACTTCTTGCAGATACCTCCTAGAGCAGCAAACCTCAGGCAGGGGGATGTGTTAGTTTCACTTCCAGACAGTCCTTCACTGGTGGGCATGATCAGGCTATCTCCCTGAGGCAGGCCATGATGTATGCCTACAATAACAAAAGTGGCTAGATTAGGGATCAAGTCACAGATGCAGATTCAGTATGAATTCAAAATTAACCCTTCCTGATTACATATCCTCTAAATGCTGAAGGACTTTTGTATTTCCAGGCTTAATAGATTGCTTTGTATGTGTGTGTGTGTGTGAGTCAAGAGGAGTTTGATCTTGCCATCCCTCACAAGGCCTCTCTTCATACCACTTTATCTTGCCTGAAAAGCATTTCTGCTCAGATTTTACTTATGGGAAAAATAAGTAAGTTCTATAGAGGGAATGATGGACTTTGAACTATTTCCTAGTGTTTCTCTAGGATTTTAGAAATGCTACATAGCTTAGAGTTACTGAAATTTGATGTACTATCTTGTTACTGAGGATTAAAAAGATGACATGTGTGTGTCTGACTCTATGACCCCATACACTGCAGCCTTCCAGGCTCCTCTGTCTGTGGGATTCTCCAGGCAAGAATACTGAAGTGGGTTGCCGTGCCCTCCTCCAGGGGATCTTCCCAACCCAGGGATCGAACCCCCATCTCTTTGTCTCCTGCATTGGCAGGTGTATTCTTTACCACTAGCGCCACTTGGGAAGCCCGAAAGATAACATGGCTCACTCCTAATTTAAATGGTGTTTTTGGTCTAGTGAAAGATGTTCCTTCTTTACAGTAGAGAAGAAGGTAAGACTTTTTGCCTTATTAATGGAATTGGCACAGCTGTGTCACACGCAAAGCTGATAGATGTATACAAGACACTGGCTTCAAAGTGGAGCAGCTGAAATTGAAACTTCTTAGAAAATCCCATGGACGGAGGAGCCTGGTAGGCTGCAGTCCATGGGGTTGCTAAGAATTGGACATGACTGAGCGACATCACTTTCACTTTTCACTTTCATGCATTGGAGAAGGAAACGGCAACCCACTCCAGTGCTCTTGCCTGGAGAATCCCAGGGNGAAAATCCCATGGACGGAGGAGCCTGGTAGGCTGCAGTCCATGGGGTTGCTAAGAATTGGACATGACTGAGCGACATCACTTTCACTTTTCACTTTCATGCATTGGAGAAGGAAACGGCAACCCACTCCAGTGCTCTTGCCTGGAGAATCCCAGGGACGGGGGAGCCTAGTGGGCTGCTTTCTCTGAGGTCGCACAGAGTCAGACACGACTGAAGCGGCTTAGCAGCAGTAGCAGTGCACTCTAGCTTTCCCCCTCATCTTGTAGGAATATCAGCCTATGTTTGGATTTTCCAGGCATTTAAAATCACTGGAAAGGACATTACTACTACTTAGAGTCTCACTTTCCAAAACTGTCTTCAAAAACATGGTCATGCTCCCTGTAAGTGAAGTTACCAGATATGTTCTCCTGCAGAGGAGAAATCTATATAAAAGGTCCAGTTTGTGATTTAGATACTTCAGCTCTTTTTCCAGGAGTATCTCAGCTAATTTCCTGCACCTTAGTAAGTTTGTGATTTCTTTAGCTTCTTTACACCAATTCCAAGTCCACATCCAGCCAGGAAATGCAGTGAACATGGGTCATTACAATCCTTACAAAAACTTATTCAGATTTGAGGAACTGGGGTCCAGGGTGAGAAGTATATTTCTACTTTGGGGAAAATAAGTTCTGACATCTTCTGTTCCTGCAGAAAATGTCTCCCACTGGCTCTCTGCAGGGTTTTACCTAACAGCTCATTATGGAGCTGTTATTTGGCCTCCTGAAGATTTTTGTGTTCTGTGGGCTTCCTGGCTTGTAGCTCTTGGAGAAAATTGTTCCATGTCATTGTTACACAGCTCATGATTGGTTTAGGCCCATATTTTATAGTTCGTCAGGCCGGCAGGTTATGGAAGCATCCGTAACAAAGAATATACATAGATTTCCAAGTGCATTCTACATTCTTAGCATTTTCTGTATGTTTAGAAGGTACTTGACCATAAAATGACATTTTATCTGGGTATTGTGTTGATAACTGTAAAAAAATTCTGTATATCCCCTTAGTTCCAGCATTCATGTGGAAGTTGAACTATACTAAGTATAAAGAAACCATTCTCTCCAGGGCAGACCAGCAAAGGTCTTCAGAATGTACATAAAATCATAGCTTAAACTTGTCACAAAACTCACATTTCTTAAATTTTCACTTTCTATCAATATCTTCCCTAGTTCTCATATTCCCAACCCATGTTCTTCATTTTCAATCTGTTTATGTTCAGGTGTCCTGGTGAGAACAGAATGATGCTTGCAGACTTGATCAAATTACTCAGGCACTGGATTTAATTGCATCATTAAAATAAGTAAAAATATCAGATGAGCTGGTTTGGGTTTGTCTACTTCATTTTTATTATTGCTAATATTATTTTTTGACACAGACGTATCTAAATCTCAACAAATAGAATGAATTGAAAAAGGAAATCATGCTTTATTCTTTTGGTAGTATATTTCCCACCTGTCTCTCTCTTAAATACACTCAATTCTTCCTGCAACTACCATATATTAATGCTTCTGCCACTAAAGTACACAGACTCCACTCAAATAGTTTTTGACTGTAAATCCTAGAACAAACTTGCAGTCATAATTTCCTTCCCATGTGCAGTGACCCATCACTGATTGTTTAACTCAATATATTAAAATATGTTTTTATTTGGCCTACCTGAGCAATGAAAAGGTTAATAATATTGAACAATGAATTAATAATAATAGCCACTGTTTACTGAGAAGTTATTTTAACCAACACTATAGTGGACAGTTTATATATATATATGTATATGTATATATATATATATATATATATATATGCTGTGCTTAGTCGCTCAGCCATGTCCAACTCTTTGCAACCCAATGAACTGCAGCCTGCCAGGCTCCTATGTCCATGGGAATTCTCCAGGCAAGAATACTGGAGTGGGTTGCCATGCCCTCCTCCAGGGGATCTTCCCAACCCAGGGATCGAACCCAGGTCTCCTGCATTGCAGGCAGATTTTTTTACCATCTGAGCCACCAGGGAAGCCTGTGCATGTATAAGTGTGTGTGTGTGTGTGTGTGTGTGTGTGTAAAACAGCTTTATCTCTAAGAAGATATTAAAGTTAGACACAGATGCTGTCACTGATGTAGACCTTAGCTCCCAGACACTGAACTGTATTATTTCCTCTGCCTATTAACAACCCTATCGGTATTATCCTCATTTTACAGGCAAGGAAACTGAGGCTGCAAGAAGATGAACCAGTTTTTCAAGGATAGTTGTTAAGTGATATGCAGGGATTCAAGTTCCCTCAGTCTTCTGCCACCAGTGTGCTGGATCCTCTCTGTTCAGGACAGGTTTTGTCATTTTACACATGGAAGAGCCAACGTAACCAAGGTTTAAAACAACACGTCCAAAGTTGCATGGCTATCAGGTGATGAAGCAAGGATGTGAAGTCTTGTCTTTCTGACTTCAAGGCCCAAATGCAAAACCATTATGCTACACATTAAAAAGTGATTTCTAGTCTCTCCTTAATTTTTAAACTTTAATATGATTGAGCTATTAGTCACCCATAGGCATTTTTTCTTTCAATTCTGGGAAGTATGTAGATTAGAAATACACTTCTGAAAAAGTTTCAAATGTCTCTACGGGGAAGAAAGTCCTAAAACTGTTCTAGCTTGAACAGAAAATATTTCCATCTGTCACATTTGTGGATACCACATGGGATTTTTATATAATGCTTTTGTTTGGTCCTGAAGGCATAGATTAATTTTTACTTCCCTTTGGCAGATAGCCTCACCGTCTGGCAACTTGTTAAACCTTGAGATAAGAATAAAAATTCAAACAAAAAAGTAAGGCGATATCAAGTATATTTAAAATAATAGACAGACTTCAGCTGAGAAGATGAAGAAAAACCATGGAGCAAGGATCCTTGTGAAACAGTGAGAAATAATGATGACTTTGAATCTGTGTGACAAACTCCTATTGATGCACCAGGTGTCCATGACCTGCTGCTGCTTCTTGGAAGCCTCCCTGATTCCTCCACATAGTATGAAAGAGCATTCTGGTATAACTCCATCAGAGCTTTTCATTCATTCAAGTTTAAATGTATACTTTGCGTTCCCACTGGACTCCATACTCTTTGAAATCAGGGACTGAATGTTATTATTTGCATCCCTAGTTCCTAGCATATTTCAGTTGTATTTAAGCTTTCATCAAGGCAGTTCACAGTCAACGGACAAACTTGCTGAGCACTAATTACATTCTAGGCACTGTGTGAGGCCTTGGAAGATAGCATGAAAAATAATAGAAAAAAAGGGCATCTAACCAAGAATGAACATTGGACTTGGAGTCAGAAAACTTGAATTCCAGTCTTATTTTCTGCTACTTCATTGTTGGATCTTAGACAACATTCTTGGTTCTTAGTTGGCTAGAAGGAATGTCCAGATTCAGAGTCTTCTAAAGCTTTTAACTCTCCAGGTCTAGTTACTTACCATTGCCTCAGATAAAAGGATGTGAATGCATCTAGAATCACGCCTGATGGATGGTAGGCTCATGTGTGGTCAAAATAGTAGGTCAGTATGGTCAACAGAAGACTTAAGTGTACAGGAATAAACTTCCATGAGGGTGTAAATATTAAAAACCGGATTTAGGGCTATGAAAAGCAAATCTAGGATGTGCTTAAACTTGTAAAAAAAAAAAAAAGAGTAAAGGACAACAGAAATAAGGTTTTTAGAATTGCAATCAGGGCAAGATGAGGAGAGGATAAACCTGATGGTTAGATGAGATGGTGTAGTGTTGATATGTAACACACAGGCAGAAGTCTTCTTTGTCAAGGGGAAAGAGCTTTTGGCTGAGATGTGTAGAATAAAAATTGTCCAGAGGGGATGTGAGCTCAAGGTGATGAGTAGATGGTAATGGAGTCCCTGAAACAATGCAAGAGTCTGCATCTCTAGCAAGAAAGGTAGCCAATAAGATTGAATTCCTACTGATGATTTCTGAGATCTCCAATGAATGGGTTTGATCACAAAGGCCTGGAGATAGCCCAATAGCATCCTGATTTGCACAGTGAAGAAGCAAGCATGTTGTGTGAAATTGAAGCTGCTGATGCTAATAGCTAGCAGTTTTGCTAGCAAAATTGTAACTGATTTATGAACACTGAGAATGAAAAATAGTATAATTGATATATAGCTAACAGTTCAGTTCAGTTCAGTCGCTCAGTCATGTCCGACTCTTTGCGACCCCATGAATCATAGCACGCCAGGCCTTCCTGTCCATCGCCAACTCCTGGAGTCTATCCAAACCCATGTCCATCAAGTCAGTGATCCCATCCAGCCATGTCATCCTCTGCCATATCCTTCTTCTCCTGCCCACAATCCTTTCCAGCATTAGGGTCTTTTCCAGTGAGTCAACTCTTCGCATCAGGTGGTCAAAGTATTGGAGTTTCAGCTTCANAAAAAAAAAAATAAAAAAAACTCTGTGCCCAGGTTAACAAAGTGAAATTCAGTGTAGAAAACTTCTTCACTTGGATCTTTGAGAAAAGTCCCAGCCCTACTTTCTCCAGGATGGTAGAGAAAGGAGGAGAGTTGGGGTGGTGATTAGTTTCTTCTGAGTCTGCTCCATCATAGGCTGAAAGGGATCTAGACAGATGTGAGAGGTCACTGCTCACCCAAGGACACACCTTCACTCTCATCTATTCCCAATAAAAATGGAATGGAAGTCAGCTGGTTCATAGTCATCGTTCTAAAGGAGGCTTCCTGGATGGCATAGTGGTAAAGAATCCTGCCAGTGCAGAAGATACAGTTCCATCCCTGGACTGGGAAGATCCCCTGGAGAAGGCTATGGCAATCCATTCCAGTATTTTTGCCTGGAAAATTCCATGGACAGAGGAGCCTGGTGGGCTGTCCATGGGATTGCAAAAAGAAGGACACAACTGAGCAACTGAGTGTGCAATCACTGTTCTAAAGGCACAAAGCATTCTTTAGGGTCTGGTGTTCTGATAGAAACAGGAATCAAAGTAAGAAAAATGGGCAGGTAAAGAAGACCTCAAGTGAAAGCAAATGTTGAGGCCCACGTCGTCTCAAATTCTATAAAAGCACATGCTTTGTAACCACCTCTGAGCTGTGCGACCTTAGGCAACTTACCTAGACTCCCTGAGCCTTAGTTTTCTCATCTGCAAAATAGAGATCATAATGATTGTGTCCATTTCCAGAACTGCTGTGATAATAAATATGTTCTTATACCAAAACATTTAGAATGGCGCCTGACTGTGACCAGTGTGTTAGCTATTATTACTATTATTATTATTAAAACCTAGAAGGGTGCTATGATTTGTTATGGTAAGAAGACTGTAGTTTACAGGATCCCTATTCTCCCATCCCTTCATCTCCAGCCCCCCTCCCTCAAAAAAAGTGGTAACATGTAGAATGGAGGAGATGTGGCTTTGCAGAATAAATAAACATTAGACTTAGGGTATTTTGTGTATACTGAATACTTTGGATCAAGTTGACAGTGCAGTGGGGCCTGTGTATTCACTGCTTCTAGATTTTAGGGTTTTACTAGGTTTCTGTGGTTTTTCCAGTAGTCATACATGGATGTGAGTGTTAGACTATAAGGAAAGCTAAGTGCCGAAGAATTGGTGCTTTTGAACTGTGGTGCTGGAGAAGATTCTTGAGAGTCCCTTGGACGGCAAGGAGATCAAACCAGTCCATCCTAAAGGAAATCAGTCCTGGGTGTTCATTGTTAGAACTAATGCTAAAGCTGAAACTCCAATACTTTGGCCACCTGATGTGAAGAGTTGACTCATTTGAAAAGACCATGATGCTGGGAAAGATGGAAGGCCGGAGGAGAAGGGGACGACAGAAGATGAGATGGTTGGATGGCATCACCGACTCGGTGGACATGAGTTTGATTAAACTCCAGGAGTTGGTGATGGACAGGGAGGCCTGTCATGTTGCAGTCCATGGGGTCGCGGAGTCGGACACGACTGAACGACTGAACTGAACTGAGCTGAACTGTGAATTTTCCAATATCAACCCCTCATGTACAAATTGAGATTTATTTTCCCTAGATAACAATAAATGTGTTTTGCATCTTCCTCTAACTCCACTGAGCATAAGTCTAGCATTCAAGCATTTGGGAATGACTATTGCTACTTTTCAAGCCCTGGCCCTCCGTCTCTCTCTAGGCCAGACATACTCTGCCCCCCTTTTCCTCTATCAACTTTAGGAATAGAAAATGGCATCATAAGGAGAAAATGTTTTAACAAGTTGGGGATGACTCGGAATGCATATGGAGTGGGAATTCACCGTGGTTACTTTTAAACCAGATGCAAGCCTTTTGCCCTTGTTTTCGTTCCCTCCCTTGGTGCTGTGTGCTAAGACCAGCCAGAGCTCTGTTCCCCAGTCTTTCTTTCTTTCTTGACCTTATCTGAAATGCCATTCACTTGCTTTTTTTCACTCTGATGAATGTTAGAATGCTCTCATCTGTATGAAGCCTGCTGTAAAAGTCCTCCCTGATTGAAATTTTTATTCTAGGGGTTACCACATTCTGTTCTATGTAGATATACCAGCCCCTTCATTAGCTTTCAAGCTCTTTGAAGCAGTGACTGAGTGTGCTCATTTTTGCTTTTCCTTTAGGGTCAGTCTGGGGCTCTGAGTCCTGAAAGAAGCTCATTTAGTGTTGAATTGTTTTGAATGGAATCGCGGGAGGACATTGACATCCAACCTGAACTTGCAAACCCTTGGGTGTCTTGGTGCCTCTGGCTGGCTGGTCAGGGTGGTCTGGCTGAAGAAACTGCGAGCTTTTATTTTCCCCTCACTCTAGACTTAATTTCTGTACTCCTCCAGGTGTCTTTCCTCCTCTCAGTCACACTGTTATTCAGCCTGTGCTGCTTCTTCCTGTCCTGTCTAACCAGCTTTGCTTCTTCCTAAAAGAATCCAGTCCCTCACTGCTGTTTTCCAGCTTCCTCTCCTCATCTGTATTTCTCAAAAATTTTTTTTTCTCTTCCATCCCCTTTTCCTCTATCAACTTTAGGAATAGAAAATGGCATCATAAGGAGAAAATGTTTTAACAAGTTGGGGAGGACTCAGAATGTATGTGGAGTGGGAATTCACTGTGGTTGCTTTTAAACCAGATGCAAACCTTTTGCCCTTGTTTTCATTCTATTCAGAAAGATTTCAGACTAAATCCTTATCCTCCTAAATGGAAATAACTGAGTTATATGGCTGCTATCTAATCTAAGCATTTTTTTTTTTCAAGCACTCGAACTGGTATTTGGTTCAAGAAAACATAGATGGACACAGCTTTGTTTTACCCAAGGTTTGGTGTATGTCCTCAGCTGTAGTGTGCATACTTTGATAAACTTCATAGGCTAGAGCTGTGGGTTAGATCATGGTTTGTTCTTCCAACATTCAACTATTTTAATCCAAGCTATAATTCCAATGAAGGCTGGATTTATTCACCAGCTTGCTCAGTTAACTAAAACGGTAGGTACCATCCACCACCAAGTTATTTAAACACAATTCAGAAATCATAAATAGAAATCCAAAAGGAGAGCTTGATTTCACAAGACAGAATTTGATACCATGAAGAAACTCTTGTAGAAATTTGCCAGAGACCTTGCGGTTCTTAAAATATTCTCTGCTTTCTACTAGCCAGATTTAGCAGCTTGAGAACTATTCATTACACGTAATGACAAATATTTTACCAACTCACAAAATGTTGCTTTTTGTTTTGGCATTACATTTGTTCAAATTTTAAACTAGGAAAGTTAGTACAGTAATCCTGTGGTCATACAGAAATCTCAGGAGAAGTATTATTCCCATACTGAGCAAATATTTCTTGACACTAACTATGTGTAAGGTATTATATCAAATATTCCTGGTAACAAAAATGAGAGTTAAACTTGATATTTGACCACAAGTAGTGGAAGAACTAAGATACTGTAATATGGTGAGTACCATAGAAAAATTGCTAAAATGCTCTGAGGCATGAACTCGTGTGGAATTTGCTTAGCCAAAGGATGCTTTATAAAGAAATGGAATATTAGCTTTATAGCTTAGCCAGAGGATAATATGTGAAATATGTGAAAGAGGTAAAGGAGGATATAGACAGATGAAACATTATTAATGAAGTCTCAGAAACATTGTATGGAGTATAGGCAGTATGGTTTGGTTTTAGTTTTATGTAACTGAAAGAGAGTAATTGGAGATGAAGCTAAATTCCATGGGTCTGAAAACCCAGATTAAAACTTTGGTGAGTAGTGAGAAATATTTTACCCATTCTTCCACTCTTTAAACAACTTCAGAACCATATTTTTAGATAATTAATCTAAGCTTGATTGTGGAGGAAGACAAATGGAATTTGGAAGACCAGTTGGGAGGTTATTATAATAGTCCCAGTTCAGTTCAGTTCAGTTCAGTCGCTCAGTTGTGTCCAACTCTTTGCGACCCCATGAATCACAGCACGCCAGGCCTCCCTGTCCATCACCAACTCCCGGAGTTCACTCAGACTCACGTCCATCGAGTCCGTGGTGCCATCCAGCCATCTCATCCTCTGTCGTCCCCGTCTCCTCCTGCCCCCAATCCCTCCCAGCATCAAAGTCTTTTCCAATGAGTCAAGTCTTCACATAAGGTGGCCAAAGTACTGGAGTTTCAGCTTTAGCATCTTTCCTTCCAAAGAAATCCCAGGGCTGATCTCCTTCAGAATGGACTGGTTGGATCTCCTTGCAGTCCAAGGGACTCTCAAAAGTCTTCTCCAACACCACAGTTCAAAAGCATCAATTCTTCGATGCTCAGCCTTCACAGACCAACTCTCACATCCATACATGACCACTGGGAAAACCATAGCCTTGACTAGACGGACCTTAGTTGGCAAAGTAATGTCTCTGCTTTTGAATGTGCTATCTAGGTTGGTCATAACTTTTCTTCCAAGGAGTAAGCGTCTTTTAATTAGTAAGTGTTAATAAGAATAGCGCTAAGCTGGGAAGAACAGGATTGGAATGAAGTAGAATTCAGAGACATTCTATAGTGAAAATTTTTAGGACTTAGAACCTGATTAGAAGATAAGAGGCAGAAGGAAAGGAGGACTTAAAGATAACTATGAAGAGTCAAACAAAAGAACTGAGGCCATTGAAAAAGTCAGACAAGTTAATTGGTAGGGTAGAAGGTGAGTCCACCCCTGTGTGGTACGGGATGGAGGGGGAGCTCAACTTTGCTGAAAAAGCATGATTGTACGTAAATATGTTCCCCAATGGGGAGCTGGAAATGTGAAACGAAAACTCAGGCTACAGTTCAAAATACAGACTTGGGACTCATTAGCATTAAGGAAATAGTGGAGGATGTAGGAGGGGATATGAATGCCAAGGGAGGGCATAAAGAGAAGATGGCCATGGACAGGACACTTAGGGGAAGCTTGTCTACTTTTAGGTGAGGAAAAATAAGCCCAAATCGAAATAGTCAGTGAGGTCAGGAAAGAGCCATGAAGACATAGTATCATAAAAAACACTGGACAAGAACGAGTTTCAAGAAAGGAGGGCTCGGATAATATCATGGAAACAGAGAAGTCAGGAAGATGAGAATTGAGCAGGAGAGATTAAATTTGATAGTTGAGAGCATGGGTGATTTTGCAAGAGTAATCTTAGAACTGTGAGCTGATGGAATGTATTCTATTTGTAAACCTAAGGTTTGTTTGGGGCCTATTAGGTGTTTTGGATGTTTTCATTTCTTTAAAATAATAGATAATGAAGGATGGGTGTGTGTGTGTGTGTGTGTGTGTGTGTGTGTGTAAGAGAGAGAGAGAGAGAGAAAAGAGAATATGTGTATCTTGTGACTAGGAAAGCATTTTACAATTTTAAGCAATAAAATATAAAGTTACTTAAGGAAAATGTANCACACACACACACACACACACACACACACACAGAGGCAAACCTAGAGCCTGTCTTACAGAGTAAAGTAAGTCAGAAAGAAAAAACAAATATCATATATTAATGCACGTATATGGAATCTAGAAAAATGGTACTGGTGAACCTGTGTGCAAGGCACGAATAGAGATGCAGATGCAGAGAATGGACTTGTAGATACAGCTGGAGAAGGAGAGAGTGGGATGAATTGAGAGAGTAGCTTTGAAATATACACATTACCAGGTGTAAAATAGATAGCTAGTGAAAGTTGCTGTATAACACAGGGAGCTCAGCCTGGTGCTTTGTGATGACCTAGAGGGGTGGGATGGTGGGGTGGAAAAGAGGCTCCAGAGGGAGGGGATATATATATATATATACTTAAGGCTGATTCACATTTTTGTATGACAGAAACCAAACAAAACTGTAAAGTGATTATCCTCCAATTAAAAATAAAGATTTTTTAAAAAACATACATTCAAAATCTGATGAATAGATTTTGGGTTTATTAGGACTGGTTAAAATTTCAGCCAGAATCTATAGTTTGAACTTTCCATTACCTCTTAGAAGTGTGTGTGGGGCTGTTGGGAGTGTGGTGATATACTAGAGACTAACATTAGAGAAAGCACAGTGTTTGGAATAAGAATTTTCAATACCTATTTTATAGTTTGACTTCCTGTGTTTGATTTATTAACTTTGTAACTCTGCCATGAAAATTATGCCATTAAGCCTTTCTGAGCCATTATATTATCTTTGAACAAGATCTATGGAACTAAAATGAGTCATTTGCATCCATATTCAATAAACCACATGTACTAGAGGAAAGACAAGAAGATAAGGAGGAGGGCAGGAAGAAGCATAGGACTTGGGGGAGAGGAGAAAATGCCATATGTTTTTTCTGCTTATTAAAAACCCATGCCCAGCAAAAGGCATTCCATTTATACTTTTTATTTTGGAATAAAAGAAAGCTTATAATTTTTAATCACTGAAGCTTTGAGGAAATATTCTTAGTTGATTTTAAATACATTTTAGTACACATTAATAGTGTTTGTTATACAGCTCATTTGAATCAGTCACCCTCAGGGCTTGTGAATTAATCATTAATTTGAAGTTGTCAACTAATGAGTCATCAATAACTAGAAGATGTTCAGAGATTATTATTCTAAAAACCAAATCACTTTTTTCTGCACTCAGATATTTTCTGTGTTCATTAAGTGTATATTTTTCCTTAAAGCATTTCCGAACTTCTAATGTGTTACCTTCTGTTATCAGTTATAATGTTAATATCCTGAGACGTCATATTGACTTTCCAGCCAGTTAGTTGACGAGTTAGGGAAATCTCTTTCAAAGGCTCTTACATTTTATGAGTTCACTATTATAGTTTCTTACTGTTTCAGGGCATTAATAGGGTCAAATAAAATATATATGAGCAAAAAATATGGAGAACATTTAGAGCCTGGATCATATTCAATATAGGCTATAAATAATTGTCCTGTACAGTATAGTATGCTCATTATCATTTGACAGATAGAAAAAAAATTATGAACTAATCTAAGTGAAATATATTCACTTTGACATGTGAGTACTACCTTGTATTTTATATTGGCTAACAAAATATGCAGCAGCTTCCAAAATAAATTTCACATAAACCATTCTTTTCTTACTCTAGAGGTCTGGCTATGATATGCACTAAAAAATTCTGACACAAAATTATTATGTGTTTATAAAATTATACCCAAAGAGTCTAGTCCTACAAGTATAGCCTGAGTCAGTCATTCAGTTGCTGAGTCATGTCTGACTCTTTGCAACCCCACGGACTGCAGCATGCCAGCTTCCCTGTCCATCACCAACTCCCAGGGCTTGCTCAAACTCATGTCCATCGAGTCAGTGATGCCATCAACAAGCATAGCCTACTCTCAAGTATTTATTTCGTGTTTAACCTGTGGATTATTCACATTCCTCTCTTTCAACTTTTAAAATATATCTGTATACTTTATTATTTACTTTTGTTAACACAGTGTTATGGTTATGTTCTCTTTGGACTACAGGTTAAAGGAGAGTGAAGTCGCTCAGTCATGTCTGACTCTTTGCGACCCCATGGACTGTAGCCTACCAGGCTCCTTCGTCCATGGGATTCTCCAGGCAAGAGTACTGGAGTGGGTTGCCATTTCCTTCTCCAGGGGATCTTCCCAACCCAGGGATCGAACCCAGGTCTCCTGCATTGCAGGCAGATGCTTTACCATCTGAGCCACTAGAGAAGCTGGCAATATATCTGTATATTTTATTATTTACTTTGGTTAACACAGCATTATGGTTATGTTCTCTTTGGACTACAGGTTAAAGGAGAGGTAACACTGAACACTGACCATTCTGCAACAGAGTAGTAACACTGCCATTGGTTCACAGCAGAAGCAAAGAGAGAATATCTGAAAAAATGGGGGTATCTCAAAATACGTATTTTATATTTGTTATTTTTGTTCTTTCACTCTTGTTGCCACAGTCTACCAAGAGTTGACTCTTGGTCAGAATGGAAGTTATTGTCAATTCAGGTATGTCATTGAATTACTTATATATGGGAAAGTTTGGGAAATTCTGGAACTGATTTTAACATATTCTTTTTAGACGCTTTTCTCAATATTTCTAATTTTCTAGACTTCAGACTTTATTTATCAAGATGCCTCAGAGTCTTGCACAGTGTTGGTACTTATTAGACTCCCAGCAGACACTGATAGAATTAAATTTTTTTTCATGGGTATAAAATAAAGGTTATATTTCAGTGTCCTACACTTAAGGGTCAGTTCCCAGAAGACCCTATGATAACAAAGGGAGAACATACATGAGTGATTATAAAATGTTAACTTTTAATTTAACTTTAAATTAAATTTTAAGTTTCAATATTTACTGCAAAATAAAGCATGAACTGGCCTGTAAACCAGTTGCTGGAAGTGAAGAAGGAGTTAATCCAGTGGAACTCTTGGTCTTTTCATTCTAGGATGAATAAGGAAAGTAATTTCATACATCGACATGAAAGCCAATAGAGTATTATAAAGTAAAATTTTAAAAATATATAAATAAAATAAAAAAAAAGAAAGTAATTTCAACAGCTAGGTTATCTTTCCAAAAACAAAGAACATAGAAAAGCTATTTTAGAAATGCAAAAGCAATTCAGTACCTGCAGAGCTGGTCAATGGCCTTTTTGAAAATTAACTTTTTATTATCTGTCTGCCATATACTTGCTTTTTAATTTTAATGCCCAAGCTCTATTTGAAATAAAGCAGATATTTCCATTTGATCAATGGAGCAGTTCCCTGGTGTACATAATAATTCAGTTTCATGAGTTTATATGTCAAAATGATCATTTGCAGTTAGTGTTTCTAGAGAGCCACAGGTTATAATCCATTTACCAAGGTCTTGTGATTGGTATGGCAAATCTTCCTCGAGTCTCCCAAGAATTCCAGTATTACCTCAACATGCAAATTATCTTCATTTCATAGATATAAACCTGAAATAGAAACTTGCTCTTAATGAGATTTTATACCTGTGAGCTAACAGCAAATACCAGAAGCGTGGGAAAATAGAAATTTAAGATACAAATATCCCTTTTCCAAGTTATGTGAGAAAAAATCCAGATGTTGCTCATTTTATTAAAAAGGTAAAGAAATTGACTTTTAAAAAATCTCAAATATTTCATGGGCTTCCCCAGTGGTGCTAGTGGTAAAGAATCCACTTGCCAATGCAGATAATGTAAAGAGACATGGGTTTGATCCCTNATCCAGATGTTGCTCATTTTATTAAAAAGGTAAAGAAATTGACTTTTAAAAAATCTCAAGTATTTCATGGGCTTCCCCAGTGGTGCTAGTGGTAAAGAACCCACTTGCCAATGCAGATAATGTAAAGAGACATGGGTTTGATCCCTGGGTTGGGAAGATCCTCCAGAGGAGGGCATGAAAAACCACTCCAGTTTTCTTGCCTGGAGAATTCCCTGGAGCCTGGTGGGCTATAGTCCATAGTTTTGCAAACAGTTGGACACTACTAAAGTGACTCAGCATGCATGCATGCAAGTATTTTATATTACATTCTTGGGATGCTGTTGATGGCCTTGGGAACCAATTATGAGAACTGCATTATCCTAAACACCCTGAAAGAATATCAAAGAGAAGGTAATGCTCTCTGGAAGAAACAGCTTGAGGTAGACTTTGAAGGATTTGTATAAAACAAGGAACTATCTCAAGAAAAATCATTTAGAGGAAAATAGCAGCCACAATTAAGACTTAGAACCAGGAAGAAGTAAAGCCTGCAAGACACATGGCCTGTCTGAAGTACTGAGTTGGAACTGAAGAGAACAGAAGATAGAGTTGCAAAGGAACAGAGTTCACATTCACAGTAACTTCAAAAGCCAGGCCAAGGAACTGGTTTCTAGACTCATGATAAGACCTCCTAAGAATAAGAGAAATACAGTGAGGAAGGTTTCCTAGGAATATATGCTTAGTGGTGATATACAGAGAGGTCTGGGAAATATTGGAAGCAAGGAGAGAAAGACCTTGGGACCTAGATCAAGGTAATAGCAAGGAAAATGGAGAAGTATCTATTCTCAGTCATCATATTATTAATTTGCTAGCTTTACTTGTTTGTTTTTCTCTCCCTCATCTTTGGGTCCTTGGACACCATATCTTGATTTTTTTTTTCCTGCTTCATTAACTCCTCCTCAATCTCCACGGCTGGTCTTTCCCTTTCTTCACTAACACTGGAGAGCCCTAGGGCTGTCCCTGATTCTTCTCTCTTCTGGATCTATCCTCACTTACTTAGTGATTAGATAACTTTTTAAACCATCTCATGTCCATGACTCCTAAAGTCTCCCTTTTCCACTTGGATACCTACTAGACAAATTAAATTTAACATATCAGAACTGAACTCCTGTTTTTCTCTCTAAACCTGATCTGTCTGCAGTCTTCCCCTTCTCAATGACTCCATCATTCCAATTGCTTGGACTCACAACCTTACCACCTTCACTGACTCTGGTTTCCCCACATCCAATGTTTCAGCAAATGCTATTGGCTCTGCTTTCAAAATATATCTATAATCCTGACATTTCATACCCACCTCCACTGTTTCAACTCATCATAATATCTCACCTGGAAATCTGAAATACTCACATAACTAGTCTCCCTACTTCCATCCTTCATTGTCATCTACTCTCAATGTGGCAGCTGAATGAATCTTGTCACCTGTCTCCTCATGCCCTGCAGTGGCTTTTCAACCCTGGCAGGACCTACATAGGCTACCCTTTGTTAAATGCCTCCAACCTTCATCTATTACTACCTGCCTTGCTCAGCCACACCCATTCATTTTCCTTCCTGATCATTGAACACAACAGGCATTTGCCTGTTTCAAGGTTTCCCACAGTGTGTGCCTTTTTTTTTTTCTAGAATGCTGTTCCTTCAGATACCTGTCCCTGCCCAACATCAGATGGCATGCCTAGGGAACCGTTGAGCCACTTCTTCATTTCAGAGACTGAAATAAGTATTTATGGTTTACTCTTGTCGCATGCTCTCTTCCTTTCCTGCCCTGCAAGACATAACTTGAATTTACCTCGCTGACTCATGTTTACAGTGGATACTGATTCCGACCAGAGATCTGTCTTCCACATCTCCCTCTCTTAGTCTTCCTGACACTTACTAGTTTCTGTCTATTTAATCTCTCAACAGTGTCTAGGGTTTTTGCCTTAGCTTTGAGCACCCCAAGCTACTGCTTCACCTTTGCTTTCAAGACTTTCTTCAACTATTATTCATACATCTAAAATTATTTGCATGACATTACTGGTTTGGAAATAATCTGCAGTCATTACTGTAAAAAACACACATATCCCCCAAAGAAGAAACTGCATAACTTAGAAAGTGAAATATCTCCCATGATCATATCCTCAGATAGCCACAGCAAAAATCACTTTTAGAGAGCCCACTGGGCACCAGGCATTGTACTATGGAAACAAAACAAAATAAAACATGGCCTGACTTTCAAGGAGTTTACAAGCTCAAATAACCAAGTATCTTTTGCTGCACAGGAATAGCCACTGCGCTGTGACCTTTAGCTCATACGTTGCTCTGGACACTAACCATCCACTCTGGATGCCTGCTCTGGCCCTGCAGATGCACAGAACCCTCTGTGGACAGCATGAAGGCTGAGGAGGTGGAAACAATGGACTCAGAGTGAAGGCTGGATGAGACCAGGAAGACCAAACGCAAACAGTTTAGAAAAGACTGTTTCTGAGATGACCCATAAACTGAAAAGTTATTGTCATGTCACCTATGCTTAAATGGATCTGAGTATACTCCATTTCTTTCTTTCTCAGNCATCTTTTTCTTTGGCCAAAGGATGTCAATGGTACCACAGAATGATGCACTGCCCTCCTAGAAACCTGTTTGCATCATCTCTGGGATAGGAGGCAGGGAAAGCTGCAGGGGGTGGGGGGCAGAAAGGGGAAAGGATGAGGACAGACAGGGAACCATTAACACTGAGTCACTCTGTGGGTCTCACTGCTGTGTGCACCAGGGCTCCTAGACTGTCCTCTAACGAGCGCTACCTCCACTAAGTTCAGAAGTGTCCATGCCTCATGCCTGGTGGCTGAGGAGACAAAGTCTGGTGAAGCCGAGTACTCAGAAGAGAGTCTTTACACACCAGGTGCTCAGAGGACACTCTGCAATGAAATCGAAGGAAAACTTTAGTCCAGCCAAACGGCACAGTTTCAAACAGAGAGCTCTTAAATTGGAAGATCGGGATTGACATATACACACTACTATATATGCAATAGATAACTAATAAGAACCTACTGTATAGCACAGGAAACTCTGCTCAATACCCTGTAATGGACTACATGGAGAAAGAATCTAAAAAATAGAGGATATATGTGTACATATAACTGATTATCTTTGGTGTACACCTGAAACTAACAACACTGTAAATCAACTACAATAAAAATTTTTTAAAAAGAAAAGTGATCCCAAAGAACTAGCTAAAACATAGCAGCAACAGCAACAACAACAACAACAACAACAAAAACAACAAAAACAACAAAAACAACAACAACAAAACTGGAAACAAAAACCAAAACAAAGAGCAATCTCCTAGGTGNAGTGATCCCAAAGAACTAGCTAAAACATAGCAGCAACAGCAACAACAACAACAACAACAACAAAAACAACAAAAACAACAACAACAAAACTGGAAACAAAAACCAAAACAAAGAGCAATCTCCTAGGTGGCATATATTCAAACTTTTGAGTTTTTCTATTGTATTCCATAATTCAGATACAGTGGATATCTCCAAATATGAAAATGGGGCCATACAAAATAAATTCCATACTGAGGCCCTGCCCCTTCCTCCATAATTGGAAACCCAACAATTAAGAGACTCTATTTTATCTTTCAGTGCTTCCAATATAAGGGGGCAAGGGGAGGACAATAAAACAGTGCCAGTGTTGGGATACAGTAAGTAGGTCTGCTTCTCTGTGATGTTTTTGTGCTCACATTATGGAAAATCCCCATAGAATCTCAAACTGATTTCAAAGTCTTCCGTCATCACGATAAAAGAAATCACTTGAATTAGACATGCATGTAATTAGCTCAGTTCTCTTAGAGGGAGCACTTTATCTTTGAAGTGGCTATTCAGAGTGGACTCTCCCTGAGCAAAGCTTTTGCAATAAACAAGATTGATATGATTCTTTAAAAGCATGTTGTTTTATGAACATGAGCTCCAGTGTCTGGGCTCCTGGTAGTTACTGCTCTCTCCTGGATGAATGAAAACTAAGGTTTCCATTTTCATTTGGGTGTGTGTGTGTGTGTGTGTGTGTGNAATAAACAAGATTGATATGATTCTTTAAAAGCATGTTGTTTTATGAACATGAGCTCCAGTGTCTGGGCTCCTGGTAGTTACTGCTCTCTCCTGGATGAATGAAAACTAAGGTTTCCATTTTCATTTGTGTGTGTGTGTGTGTGTGTGTGTGTGTGTGCGCGCGCGCAGAAAACAAGTCACTTCCTATGTGGAAGCCAGGTTTTGCCTCCTATATTTCTCTTTGACTTAAGCATTTTTCTCCTTGTGTAACGGGCATGTCTGCATCCCAAACACGGAAACACGAATATACTTGACTGATGCTGAGGTGAAGAGCTCACGTAGCACAGGACACAAGAGCCTTGGAATGAAAGCTTACCCTTCCCATCAATTGGCACTTTGCAAAGGAAAACAGGTATTAGTGGTTTATTTTGAGCTAAATCCTCCCCAACAATAAACATAAGTGCACCAGCCTGAAGTGTCAAGAGACCCTGAAGGAAGTGCTAGAAAAGCCTCCGATCGCAGCATTTTGGATTTTGCAGGTGGCTTACAGGATGAAGAAAGAGAGACTTTGGGTGACCCTCTTCCTCGGCAGATCTGTCTGTGACCTTTGGCCAATGCTGGGCCTCTCTGGGGTGTGTCCTACTTTTGTCTTGTTGTTTAGTCACTAAGTCCCGTCTGACTCCTTAGCGACCCCATGGACTATAGCCCTGTCCATGGGATTTCCTAGGCAAGAATCTTGGAGTGGGTTGTCATTTTCTCTGCATGGGGACCTTCCTAACCCAATAATCAAATCCACATCTCCTGTGTCACCTGCACTGGCAGGCATTCTTTACTACTGAGCCACCCAGGAAGCCCCTTGTCCTACTTTAGGGGCACAATAGGTTCTGAAGACAGATATATCTCAATTTTATGTTCTGACTGACATTCCCTACACGACTTGAGGAGATAGGACTTGGGGGACTGCCAGCAGGATAACCAGGTAGCGCTGTGCTGGTAACTGGAAAAGTCTCATTGTCACGGTCTTAACTTCCTGCCTCTTGGAGGTACCAGGTTTCCAGACCAGTTTCTCAGACCAGGTGAGAAGGGAGAACAAACACAAAGGACAGAAAAGATAACCGAATCACAGAGGCACAGAATATACCAATACAAATAAATTCTAATGTTAATCCACTTGATGGAGTTTAAGATTCTGTGGTCTCATAAGAACATCACGTGTTCTCTCTGGCTGCCGTTTTAAATACAGCCAAGCCTGCAGTCACTTCTATTCAGACACTCCGCTCTGACAACTGACTCCCTTTCAGCCCTCACCTATCTCTCCCCAGTGGCGGCTGGTAGCTCACAGACTCCTCTGGGGTCTCCAAAGAACCAGAGACACAGCTTTCCCTGTGGGGACACAGAGCTGGAAAAATTAGTTGGAATCATCCTCATTTGCTTTTCATTTTTAAGTGAGTGAATTCAAAAGAAACAGTGTCTTAGAGGGGGAAAGAATGCACAAAATGAAGTCTCCAGCAGAAAGGCAGAGCACAAAAAAAGCGATTGGAGGATTCTGAATTGTGTGAAGAGTTCCAACCCATGTTTGTAGCCTCTGGGAGAACTGCCTTCTGTTCCACAGGCCCTGGTGTGCCTGACTTGCAGACCGTCCTTGGGGGATGGTCCAGCTGACCCCATCTGCATTCCTCCAGTCCCCACCTCAGCCCTGGGATTGCTCTGCTCCTTCCTCTCACCACCCATGGCAATCTTGGGAGGCAGATACGATGCAGATACAATAGAAGCCCCAATTGTGAACCAAATCAAAAGCCATGCTCATATACTAGAGTGACTGCTGGATCCATAGAAGCCTGTGAACCTCTCTTCCCTCCAGGGTGTTTTTCAAGTCGAATTCTTTGGTGCCTAGTGAGAGAACTGATTTGATAAGAGAGGTCTGCATCCAGGTCATGGTTCCACCTCTAAATTGGAGTTTTCTCATCTGCCATAGGAAATAAGAAGAGTGCCTGTCTCCTAGCGCTGTTGAGAAGATTAAATGAGATGATACCCATTAAACATGCAGTAAATGCATCACAAATGTTATCTGTTGTTATTGACAGAGTCAACCTTAAGCAAAAAAGGAAGGCAGGCTCTGTTAACTTTTAGAGCCTTTTTGTTCTACTTTCAGTTCTCCCACACCTTAGTGGGCAGCTTTCAACATCCAGTGCCCAGAATGTCTGTAAACTACATTCCCAGTAACCACCACATCCAAGCCTCATAACATAAGCTCCTTCCCCGAGTTAATCAGGCACACAGCACCCAGCCTCCATGAATCAAAGAAGGTTCAGACTGAAGTGGTCTCCACAGAACTATCTCCAGAGACTGTGTAGTCTCCAAAGATTAAGTTTTGTTCAAAGCTCAGAAAACATCTCATCTAGATTTAAAGATCTGTTTTTATATCCTTCCATGCACTAGGCTAACACTAACCTTAAAACTAAGTGGGACTAAGTTTTACAGAGTTTCTTTCATAATAACAAGGTATTTCCTTGCCCAAATTTACATACATGTGTCCAGTGGTAGGGGATTTGCAGGCTATCATGGCCAACTAGAGTAGGAGAGATGTTGACTAGTGCAGTAAGGAATGTTAGAGCCAGATAGACAACTGCATTTTATTTTAGAAAATATGTTAAGGGACTGTGCAAAGATTACTTAGGATATCAACAAGTCCTGACCTTGAGCTGTGCAAATGTCTTCTTAACCAAAATCCTGTATTTAAAGGAAATTCATTAAGACAGTTTTAATTACAGGCCATCAAAACAGATCCCTATTTCAAATATTAGTGAAAACCATACAGTACAAATTTCATCTGTATAAGAATTTCTTAGAACACTCATCAAACATACAAATGCTACTGTCCCAGTGATTCTGGAATGGTCTGTGGGACTCTGTATTCTAATGAGCATACCAGGTGTTTCTGAGACAAATAGGTTAGTTTTGAGAAAAACTGCTGTAGACACATTCTATACTCAGCCATTCTCAATTGGAGGTGAATTTTCCCTCAGGGAACATTTGACAATGTCTAGAGCTATTTTGGGCTTCCGAGATGGGGCTAGTGGTAAAGAACCTGCCCGCCAATGCAGGAGACATAAGAGACCTGGGTTCTATCCCTGGGTCAGGAAGATCCCCTGGAGGAGGGCATGGGAACCCAGTCCCGTTTTCTTGCCAGGAGAATTCCATGGACAGAGGAGCCTGGGAGGCTACATACAGTCCTTAGGGNCAATGCAGGAGACATAAGAGACCTGGGTTCTATCCCTGGGTCAGGAAGATCCCCTGGAGGAGGGCATGGGAACCCAGTCCCGTTTTCTTGCCAGGAGAATTCCATGGACAGAGGAGCCTGGGAGGCTACATACAGTCCTTAGGGATGCAGAGAGTCGGACACGACTGAAATAACTTAGCATGCACACATGCAGAGGTATTTTTGATTGTTACAGCTTGGTGAGGTAGCAGCATTACTGGCATCTAATGGGTGCAAGTCAAAGATGCTGCTGTACATGTTACAAGGCACAGCCTTGCTCCCCACAACAGAGAGTTGTGATTCAAACTGATTCTGGTGCTACTCTATAACCACACTGACCTCAGCAGACTTGGGGCCCAAACTCAGAACATTCTGCTTTTAGTTTGCGGTTTCCCTATAAGTCAAGCTGGTGTTGGTGGTTGCTCATCACTCACTCCACTCTCCTTGGTGTCCACTGAGTTTTAGGAGTTTACTACAGAGCATTCTAACAACCTGGGTATCAAGTTATAGGTACCCAGGTTGTCAGAATAAAGATATTGGGTGGAAAATGCTGGCTCAACTCTGACCCTTTGGAGGCAATTATCTTCAGAGGCTTGAGGGACGATGGGCACTCTTTGCAGCCACTCCTGAGTCATCACTGCCGTTGGCAGACACAGTGATGCTGGGAAGATTTCTCTGTGGATTTCAACTCCACTTGCAGTTTGGAAATAATGTGGAATCAAAGTAGATGATCGAAAAGCATGGTTAAACAAGAAAGCTGTGGAGGCTTTGCTGACCAATTAAGTCTGTTTCATTTCAGCTCAACAATTCAACAAAGGGTTCTGTGCCAGATAAAGTGTAAGACACAGGGAAGGATTGAAAATTGCATAATACTGTTGCTTCCTCAAGGAGTCACAGCCTCAGCTCCCTCTGCCTTTCTTCTCTCTGCAGTTTACCTTCCCCCTCAAACACCAGAAAAGCCCTTCCTTATGACTGACTTCTATTTATTGGCTGCTTAAGACCTAAGAAGCTAAAAAAGACCCAGAGAGACTAATATAGAAATCCCAGAAAGGGCAACGGAACAATATCCCTCTTTATAGGAAGGTTCTGGTAATTTATCATTAACAAAGAAACAGCCTTCAATGGGGTTGTTAAATACTGAGTTTCTATATACAAGTACTATCTCAGCAAATGCCTCTAATTTCTTGACAGTTTCTATTTGCAAACAAGGTTATTCTGCTTGCTTAGGTGGAATAACCCGAGGACTTGAGTTTTGCTGAGGGATAAACACAAAAGACATTGAAGTGTAACATACTGGAATCAGAGTGAGAAGAATGACCCCTGCCAGCCCACCCAGTGGACTGTGGTCAGCCTATACAAAAACTCCATGAGAATTTTTGAGAAAGAAGCATTCAATGAAACCCCACCCATTCCCCTTTCAGCCACATCATTTACTCTCCTTTGCAGTTTTTGAAAGGTTCATATTTCTGGGCTCTAGGTTCAGGATAGAACCTTCTTTTCCAGGTCAAGAAAGGCAGCCTGAGGAGGGTACCCATGGAGCTTCAACTGTGGGCAATATTCTTTTTTTTAAGCTGGGTGGTGCACAGTTAGTGTAGTGTAGTGCATCATTTTAAAAAAATATTTGTGACTCATATTCCTTGGGATATATAAACTATTTCATTGTAATGAAAAACAGAGGTTCCCAAGGTAAATCTCACAATCAGCCAGATGTACATTCAGTGTCATTTATCCAACGTTCATCGTTCTTCTTTGCTTCTTCCTATTCCTCTACCTCCTATTCCCTGCTCTTGAACTCCCTCTCCATCGTTCTCAATCCTGTATCCCCACCTGCCACTTCCTCCCACTGCCTCCTCTCCCCGTCTGGCTCTGTGTCCCATTTCTGCAGAACCTCCTACTCTTTCCTCCCACAGCCTGGGCATCTGTGAGGAGGGAGGGGCTGGTGTGAGCAGGCAGTCAGGTTAATTCTAGACCCAAAGCTTCAGTTTGAGATTGTCCACATGGTCCCCAAATCCTCAGATGTTTTCATAGTCATACTCCTTTAAAGTGTTCATTACCTAACTTTCTGCATCAAGGATTTGAGCTTAATTATAAAAACATGTAGACTATAGCAAGATTGAATAAATAGTTGAGAGAATCAGAACAAAAATCCCATCACTTTATTGGGCTGGGTTTGTATTAAGTCATTCTGTTATCAGCTTAATTAAACTGCAGCTGTATTTTCTAGAACTCCCTTTGTTTGATGGTTCCAGGTTAGAATTGGCCGTAAGAGAACTGGGTATAAAATATGAGGGGTAGGCTTTAGCAGCAGCCTCCCTCTCTGGATGTTTTGTGATCAGAGGTGGCAGCCGGTTCCAGTTTCAACTCACTCTTTTCTGCTTCTTCTTCAACTGTCCTTTCTGACTTTTCACCCTGTTGACCAACTTTTCACCCTGCAGCCCAAGTCTATCTCCAGACATTTGCTGCGGCCCCATCGACTTCTCCCATAGCCTCCTCCAACAGCTCCCCCTCTGCTGGCTTCTTCTATGCCTGCCTGAGTTTGGCTTCTCAAATAAACAGGTCAGGCACTCTGTCGTCTTTGCCTTCCTTTGAGACTATTACTTACCCAGTGCCCTCTCCCTCTCCACAATTGTGAAAGGTCTGTGTATTCAGTCACTCGGTCATGTCTGATTCTTTGCAACCCCATGGACTGTATGCTGCCAGACTCCTCTGTCCGTGGGATTTTAGGCAAAAATACTGGAATAGGTTGTCATTCCCTTCTCCAGGGGAATCTTCCTGACCCAGGGATCCAACCTGCATCTCTCACCTCACTTGCATTAGCAGGCAGATTCTTTACCACTAGCGCCACCTGGGGATCCCCGTGAAAGATCTAATTCCAGTAATAAATCTACTGTCCCTTAAGAGGTTCAGCTTCTGGGATTGACACTGTGAGAACAGGGTTCAAGATCAAAAGATGACACAAATCATTCTCTTTGAAACACTGATTGTGGGCACGATTGAGTCAATCTATCCGCTAATCTCATTTACTGATGAAATACTGAAACCCAATGATATGAAGTTACAACCATCATCCATCGAGGTCACAGCTACACTGGCAGACATGCGAATAGAACCCAGATTACTGATTTATACAGTTTCAATTTTTTTTCTTAACAGTGACTACAGCCATATTTTAAATGAATGACTGTTGAATCAGTTTGCTTAAAAAAAAAAAAAAGAAAAAAGGATGTGTCAAAGCAGAAATTAGTACTTTGACACTGCTTGGATCATTCTTTTAGAAAACAGAGAACTGTAATGATTATTCTGTTTAATAACTGACAGGAAGCTAGATGGCATATCATACAGGTACTGAGTCTAATTTTAAAAAAACAATAATAAAAGTTATTAGAGTGAAAAAAAATTGAGCATATGAGAACATCAAAGTTGATCCTGAATCTAAAGTAACTATGGAAACATTGCTTAGAAAAATTAGATGTATTAACTCTGTGGTTCACTGAAGACATTAGCATCTTCAATATTTAAAAATAAACAGTCTCAAGATGTTCCTATTTATATTTTTAGCAAGTAGATATGTAGACTATGGAGTATATTTTAGCTGTCATTAAAAGAGTCACTAACAGTGGAATTTCCTCACTTCTAGCTTTGAAATTTCCTCCTTAAAACAAAATTTGCATTGATGAAAATATAAATAGGATATGCCTTGATTGAAATGGTGGGAGTTGCATGAAATTATTTTCTGGGTATGAAAGAAAAGAAAGAGTTCATGCAACACATTGTTTGTACAACTCCTGGATAAGATGTGGAGCCCAGGGTCCTCCACTCTGGTGTGTGAGGCTTTTTCTCAGGCGACTCACGACTAGGAGAAGGGGCCCCGGCTACCCACCCTGAGGTGACCCAGGGAAAATCACATCCCCCTTCAAATTCTAATCTGTTTCCTCATCTGCAAAAGAAGAGAGTACATCAGGATAATGTCTGAAACACCTTTCTCTCCTTAAATCTCATTTTTGTGTTGTGCCAAGACATAGCATAATGGTATAAATGAATTTCTAAAACTTATAGTTTACAATGCTGTGTTAGTTTCAGGTGTACAGCACTGTGGTTCAGTCCTCTCTCTCTCTCTCCCATATATATATGTCATATATATGTACATGTATATATATGTATGTATATATACATGTATATATATACCATATATATGTATATTGTTGTTGTTCAGTCACTAAGTCATGCCCAATTCTTTTGCAACCCCATGGACTGTAGCCTGCCAGGCTCCACTGTCCATGGGATTTTCCAGACAAGAATACTGGAGTGGGTTGCCATTTCCTTCTCCAGGGAATCTTGCTGACCCAGGAGTTGAACCCAGGTCTCCTGGATTCTCACGATAGAGGGTAAAAAGGAAAGAGCAGTGGGCTGTGAATGGCTGTGGGTAGCCAAATCACAGCATCTGCATCAGCCTGCTTCAGAACTTTTTCTGAAATGGAGCTAAATTTATCTCAGGCCAAAGGCTTCTCTGATGGTCATCCTGCCTCGATCAAAGATGCCTAGAAAAAAATCAGTTTTTGATGATGATTGCCAAAGTATCTAGAAATTTGTCAGAATTATAATTACATAAATTAGAGGAGTATATCTATACCAGTACAATAGCCCTAATAATAATATAAAATAAAATAATAATGAGTGAGTGAAGTTGCTCAGTCATGTCCGACTCTTTGCAACCCCATAGACTGTAGCCCACCAGGCTCCTCCATCCATGGAATTCTCCAGGCAAGAATACTGGAGTGGGTTGTCATTTCCTTCTCCGGGGGATCTTCCTGAACCAGGGATCGAACCCAGGTTTCCCACATTGCAGGCAGATGCTCTAACCTCTGAGCCACCAGGGAAGATAATAATAAATTTTCAGAATTAAATAATGCCATCCGCAGTAATATGGATGGACCTGAAGATTATCATACTAAGTGCAATAAGACAGAGGGAAAGACAAACATCATATGATATCACTTGTATGTGAATCTTTAAAAACAATACAAATAAACTTATTTAAAAATAGAAAGAGATTCACAGACATAGAAAACAAACTTATGGTTACCAAGGGACATGACTTAGTGACTAACTACTACATGAGAATCCAGAAAGGCAAACACCCACCTACCCCGGCTTTCTTCTATATGAACTTACAATATGATCCAGCTCTGGCCAGTGAAAATCAGGCAGAAATCACTGAGAAGAGCTTTGGGAACACATTACAGAAGAGACAGGCCAGCTGGTTCTCTCTTCTGTCCTTTGGCTCATGTCCCTCCCACCTGAGACCTGGACTGAGAAGCTGAGAAGTGCAGTAGTCCTCCAGCCACCATAAGGCTAAGGCCACATACTGAGGAAGGAGGAGCAGCCAATAGGAATCTGGGCTAGATGGTATCTCTGAGCTATTATCCTAAGTAATCTACCCCAGATCCCTTGTTGGGGGTAATAAAATCCTGATTGGTTGAAGCTTTCAGTGTCCTATTGCTTGTAGTCAAACACAGTCTAACTAATACACGTGTTCTCTGTAGACAGTTAAAACAGGGCTCTAACTTGTATGGCTTAAAGTGGAGAAAAGGGACNAGATCCCTTGTTGGGGGTAATAAAATCCTGATTGGTTGAAGCTTTCAGTGTCCTATTGCTTGTAGTCAAACACAGTCTAACTAATACACGTGTTCTCTGTGGACAGTTAAAACAGGGCTCTAACTTGTATGGCTTAAAATGGAGAAAAGGGACAAATAAATTTGGACCACTACACACCAGTGCCGTTATCCAAAATCGCAGATTTTTAGGTATACGTGGTGAGAGCAAGAACAATCACAAACAGAACTGCAGAGAATGCCACTGCCTTTTAGAGACGATGAGGAGCAAAGCCACAAAGCCGCAGGAGAAGTGAAGGAAAACAATTATGAGGTGCCTCCTGCGAAAAGGGAGGAAAATGGTCTTGCTCTTCCTTCCCTTCCATGGGGACCGCGCCTAAAATGGCAGAACAGTCAGAGGAATGTGTTTTTCAATTGTTGGTTGAAAGGGAATACAAGGTTTTAAAACTTTGATTGTAACATTTCCTCTCTATCCATCGCTACTTATGGGTTGTATAGGTTAATTCTCATATCTCCACATTCTCAACAACACAGATGATTTCCAATCATTGTGGGGTTTTTTTTCCCAACTAGCACCTTAGATTTTTATTCACTATGATAGGCCTCAAAGATGTTCACATTCTAACCCTTAGAACCTAGTAAATGTTACGTAGTAAAATGAACTTTACAGATATGAACAAGTTCAGGATCTTGGAAGAACGAACTTAAGATGGGTTACTTCCTACCTAGGTTATCTGCATAAGCTCAATGTAATGACAAGGGTCCTTATAAGAGAGAGACAAAAGGTTCAGAGTCATAAAAAGTCCGTGTTATGACATAAGCAGAGAGTGAGTGATTCTATGTTGCTGGTTTTGAAGATGAAGGATAGGGCCATAAGCCAAGGAATGCAGGCATCCTTACCAAGCTAGAACAGGCAAACTAAAGGAAGAAGAAACAAGAGGAATCAAGCCCTGCCAACACCTTGATTTTAGTACTTGTGACCTCTAGAACTATAAGATGGTAAATCTGTATTGTTTCAAAACATTAAATTTGCAGGCATTTGTTACAGTAGTAATAGTAGGAAATGAATACACAGGACTTTTGCACCTCAGAAGAGTCTACTTGACCATAGTAAGCTGGCAATAAGTGATATCCATGGTGGAGTTCAGACAGATGTTTTTTTTTTGGTGGGGGGGGCGGGATTGAGAAATATTTGAGATGAAATTTGCATTTTTGTTTTGTCTTCTCACTTTTGAGATATTATTAACATATGACATACATAAGTTTAAGATGTATATTGTGATTATTAGATATATGCATATATTACAGAATGATTATCACAATAAAGTTGGTTAACACCACGATCTTCTCACATAATTACAATTTGGGTGATAATGCTGAAGATCTATTCTCTTAACAACTGTTAAGAATATAATACAGTATTGTTGATTAGAAACATTATACTATGCATTGGCTCCTCAGATTCTATTTATCTTATAGCTAGGAGTTTGAACAGTTGGACCAACATCACCCCGTTTCTCCCACCCCACCAGCCCCTGCAACCATCTTCTCTATGTATTCAACTTTTATCAGATTCTAGAGAGATGTGAGAAAATATGATATTTGTCTTTCTATGTCTGACATATTTCAGTTAGCATAATGCCTCAAAGGCTCATCCGTGTTGTCACAGAAGACAGGGTTTCCTTCTTTTTGGTTGAATAATATTCCACTGTATGAAAATGGATGGATAAAGAAAATGATGGACTTACGTTGTTTCCACATTGGGGCTGTTGTGAATAATCAGGCAGTTTTAAAGTGCAAGACAGGTGGGCTTGTTTCAGAAGTCTTCCTTTACCTGCATCCTACCCCTTCTTCCCACAGGTACCCCAGATGTCCCTGGCCTTTCTCGCCTACTCTCTGTGTCTTGGGTTTCTCCTTCTTCCTCTTAACATGTGTTCTCTGCCCCATTTCCTCAGAAAATTTAGCCTCCTCTTGTACACCGAGGTCATAAATGAATTCTCTAATATAAGGTAAGGTGAGGAATCCCAGCTTGGAAATTCGACTGCTAAGATTTACTAGCATGTGGGCTTGTGCAATGTAGTAGTTTTCTTCATTTATGAAACAGTTATAAGAACAAATACCTTACAGGGATAGGGTGGAGGTTTGAATATCGGTGAAGTGTTTAGGGCACATAGTAACTCCCAGTAAACATTAGCAATGAATGTTGATGACTTGGGGTTATTTCATTCAAAGACATTTAGAGTTTAAAAAGGGCTTTTTTAAGAATAGCACTTTAACACGAATCATTTCATTTTTTATTACAAAATTTCCCTTGTTACAACACATTAGTTTGGGTGATGTTGGGGCCCAGGAAGGTGTTCTGGGGCCCATCTCATCAACCGGACAATCTATAACTATGATTTTAGTTCAGTTCAGTTGCTCAATTGTGTCTGACTCTTTGCAACCCCATGAACCACAGCCTGCCAGGCCTCCCTGTCCATCACCAACTCCCAGAATTCGCCAAAACTCATGTCCATCGAGCCGGTGATGCCATCCAGCCATCTCATCCTCTGTCGTCCCCTTCTCCTCCTGCCCCCAATCCCTCCCAGCATCAGAGTCTTTTCCAATGAGTCAACTCTTCACATGAGGTGGCCAAAGTACTGGAGTTTCAGCTTCAGCATCAGTCCCTCCAAAGAACACCCAGGGCTGATCTCCTTTACAATGCACTGATTGGATCTCCAACACCACAGTCCAAAGCATCAATTCTTCAGTGCTCAGCTTTCTTCACAGTCCAACTCTCACATCCATACATGACCACTGGAAAAACCATAGCCTTGACTAGACAGACCTTTGTTGGAAAAGTAATGTCTCTGCTTTTGAAAATGTTATCTAGGTTGTGCATTAGGCATCTTCAATGTGCTTACTGATGTAGTAAGCCCTGTAAGTGTTTGTGTGTGTGTCTGTGTGTGTGTGTGTGGTAAGGAAGCACAGATGAATAAGAACATCTCTCTGGGAGTTTACTGTGTCACAGGCCATCTGGGCCTCTTCCGCCAGGGTTGTTCTGTCCGCTATATCATCTAGTGCCCTGGGTAGGGGGTGAGGAAAGATGATCATTCAGGCTTCAGTGAGCCAGCTGGGAAGCAACCTACTACATTTGGGAACTCGATGGCAGGAACAGAACTGGGTCTGCTTTGCGCAAATCAGTTTTATCACCTACTACCATGGGACCTGGGGCTTCCGAGGGTAAAGTGTCTGCCTGCAATGTGGGAGACCTGGGTTCGATTCCTGAGTTGGGAAGATCCCTTGGAGAAGGAAATGGCAATCCACTCCAGTACTCTTGCCTAGAAAATCCCATGGATGGAGGAGCCTGGAGGGCTGCAGTTCATGGGATTTCAAAGAGTCAGACACGACTGAATGACTTCACTTCACTTCGCCATAGGACCTCAAAGGATACCACAGATGCTCCCACAAAAGGAGATGGTGTTCAGAAGTCCACAGCATAACTACCTTTGTTCTTAGCCTCCAATGGCCTTTCTCCACTGTTAGCGTGATTTTTCACATTTTGTAGGTTTTAGTCCAACCAATTTAACTGGTCATAGGGGGTAGGTTGGAGGTGGAAAGAGAGACTATGAATCAAAAGTAAGACCATTCCCACTGACATCAAATAAGGGTGACAAACAGGTAATTAAGTCTAGTATGTTTCTAATTAAAACTCTAATTGCATCAAGCTCTTCTAACCCAAATAGCGAAAGGATGATTCCTACTGCTTAATGAAAGCAAAATTCTTACCAATCGATGCTTTAGCCTAATGCTCATTCATTTATATAAAGGTCAATTGCCACATAACATCCACTGCTGATTGCCACCCACAGAAAAAGTAGTGGGAGGGAAAAAAAATCCATGTGATGTTGGTTATCCTGCCTAGTTTTCCAGCTTTTAAAAATACCTGTGTCTGTGATGACTACACCAGAAGGCCTTGATTATAGCTCGTTTTTCTATAACAGAAGGAACTGTACTTTTTAGCTGTTATAATATAATATTGGCTTGTACCTACAGGACAGCAAGTCCTTTTGTTTGTTGTCATTATCGTGGTTAGTCATAGAGAGATACGTAAGAGCATCCAGCTCAATTTTTTTTTAAATGCCTCCAGTGCTCATTGGAAAGACATGTCAGACACAATTCATCTTCCCACCTGTCAAATTTCAATCCTGTTTTCAAACACTTATGGAGCAAGATAACATAGCATAACCAAAATCAGAAAAAAGATCTCAAGGGAGCTGGCAGCCAAATCATGAAACAAAACGCTTCCCTCCAGAGGCTTACCTAAGTTTCATGCTAGAAATTGTACCTGCTCTGCCAATTAGCTGAGGCTTAATGGCAAAGAAATATCCCACAACTCAACAGAGACTGGGAAAATCTTACAGAGTATAATGTAAGGAACCACTGTTTTTTTTAAATCAGAAAAAAAGTTATTGGTGAGTTAAGTCTAGTAGTGAGAAGGCGTACTTATGTTTTGGAGGCAAATTGCAAACATCAAAGAAAACTTACTGGCAAGTGTTCTTCTAAAAAGCAGAAGGGAAGCCATATAAGTGGGTTTATTTGTCCTGCAAACAAAGATAAAGTAATGTGCTAGAAGGGAGTGAGATAATTCCGAGGCTGCTCTAAGACGCTGAAATCAATCGCATGGGGGCATGCCATCCTGTGATTTGATTAATGGATGCATGCCCCACTTTTTACCTGGTTCTTGCAGACTCTAGTTTCCTCTCCTCTCTGGAGTCCATTGTCAGGGGACCCAACTCTCACTTCACGTACCTGCGGGCTCTCATTTCCTATCTATTTATGGTTTCACACTGTGGAACATCTTGTACCTTTCTTTACCCCAAACTTATCTCTTTTGTTCATTTTTTTTTTCTTGACAAATGTTCTTATTCTTCTAACCTCAATGAACCTCTTCTGCCTAAAGTGTTCACGGTCCTCTGCGGTTTTACTATGTGGTCACACCGTGTTGTCCCCTACGCTCTGCAACCACCAGGTACTAGCCTTGCAGTTAGAAAGGAGCTTTCTCAAACTAATATGCTGACATTATCATATCTTAAAACAGAACCTGGAAATATCAATTGTCCTGTGAGCAAGAACTGTCCTGCCTCTTCTCCTTGGGGAGCTCCACACCAGTCTCAGGTGTGACTGCTGGAGTGACTGCAAATATTCCTACAATGCAAGGGAGAATTCTGTAGCTGGTCATGGCAANGTATAGAATCTGTTGGCACCTTGATCTTAGACTTTTTAGCTTCCGGAACTGGGAGAAATAAAAGTCTTTGTTACAGAAGTTATCCAATCTGTAGTTTCCTTTCACAGCAGCCTGAATGGATGACGACCCCTTATTTTATATAAACAAGGCAATTGAGGCATAGAGGGGTTAACTTACTGGTGATCATCCAACTAGTAACTGCCACGTTAGTCACTCAGTCACGTTTGACTTTTTGTGAACCCATGGACTAGCCTGCCAGGCTCCTCTATCCATGGAATGCTCCAGGTAAGAATATGGGAGTGGGTAGCCATTCCCTTCTCCAGGGGATCTTCCTGACCCTGAGGTCAAACACAGGTCTTCTGTATTGCAGATGGATTCTTTACTATCTGAGCCAATTGGGAAGCCCCATAACTGCCATGCTGGGGTGTAAAACCTGCAGGCTGCCTCAGGATCCCACACACTCAACTCCTGTAATAACAGAGCTCCTCTGTAATAACAGAGCTTTCGCATAGGTAGTTAATGAGAGAAGCAAGATGTAACCCATTCCCCACGACAAGACTGAGACATTGCTGTATACCATTCAGCCTTGAGTGAAAACTGCTTCAAGGTGAAAGCTGTTCAATTTAAACCTATGTATGAAATCTACCTAATCACTAGTAGAAGCAAAAACTGTCTATTATATTACAGATTGGTTTTGTAGATTTTACTTTGGCAGGGGTTAGGGAGCAGAGAAAAAAGGCTGTTTTCATACTTAGAATAAATTCTTTTACAAGTAGCATTTGAATCAAAATTCTTGTATAATCATAAGAGTTTCCATTTTTAGCCACCAGCCCACTTATTTCTCCTGGTATTTTATGTAACTCAGTCCTAGAATAAAAAGTAAATAAGACAGAATCAAGGGCATGGAGTCCTCTTAGTGATGAGGATAATAATGCCATATGAAATCCCCAGATGACCTGGTGTGAATTTATGGAAGCATTTCCATTGATATTAATCACTGTAGAGACAGAGTCTCTGAAAGGTCTAAGCATTAAAGGTAGTTGAGAGCCAAGCTAGCGATCTCCCAGGAATAGATAGCACACAAAATGGATGACATTTGGTATATGAGTACAATAAATGCAACTGTGCCTCTGGCTTACAAGGCTTCTTCAGAGATTTAGTAACTCTTCAAAAATTCAGTGGCCAATGAGTAAAGAAGAGCTACAGAAACACTTGTGAATGTTACAAGATAAAAACTTCCTGAGAACTACTTTAATACTTCTTCCATCAAAGGCAAGGATTGGAGTGCCTAAAACAGTCTGACCATTAGAGATGCACAATATATATTGAATGAATGAATATAAAAGATTTTGAAACAAACATTTTCATGTGGATGTGTATAGTACGTAATATGTCAGTGGTAGTCCTCAGCACTGCCCTTTGAATAGTGAGTAATGACCAAGGGACATCACTGCCAGCAATCCCAGTTCTAAACTAAGGAGCAGGACTGTCTCCATCTCTCTTAAAAGAGGCATTTCATACTAAAGGACTGAACATTCCAGTCCTTTATTTCTTACTTATACTGTCCCAGCAATATTTTGAATTTAATTTTGCTTTCCAGCAAATATATATTTGCTTCCAGTTCTGTGAGAGAATGCACTGAATTTTTGATTCAAGCACTCTAGTCTTTCTCATCCGTTTTATACCTCATTGTGTATTTGTCAATTAGAACTCTTTAAGTAAATCAGTCCCCCATGAATTTTATTAGTATGAATCTGTCCTTAAAGCTTTAATCAATTTTTGATGTACTCAGAAAAACTTCCCCTAGCCTTACAGAATTGTAGAAAGAACACCATTGTTGGAAAAAGACCCAAGTTTAATTCTTAACTCTGATGACTAAGTCTGTGAGCTGTAAGTGCCAATTTTTCTGAGCTTCTGTTTATGATTTCTTGTTATGAAAATCATAACACTTTATCACTGGGCCACTAGGGAAGCCTGGATGGCCTACAGTAGGTCTGACATATGTTCTTTTTATTTCTTTCAGCTGAGAAAAACTAGACAGACTAGCTCTTGCTGACTTCAGAATGATGCTACCTGCACATGTCACCAGGGAAAACCTCCAAGTATTCCAGATGCTGGTGCCCCTCTCTGTTTTTCAAATTGTCTTCAATGACGCAGCAGAGTTTGCATGACTTCAAGTGTCAGCCCCTGTTTGCTCTCGTTCAGGTAGAATGAGATCTACCAGAATGGAAGAGCCCCCCTTCACCTACCATCAGCCGTTACTGGCTTCTTTCTACCAGTTCCATTCCTAACGGTAGGTGGATCTAGAAATAATCTCTTTGCCTTAAGCCTGTGGTGGACCTTAAGGTCCTGCATGTCTGTGTTAGTTGGGATTCTCCATTGCTTTCTAGATTGTTAATTAGAACCCACATTTTGGAAAAATCTTAAATATGTTATAGTGTTAAAGAGAAATTCAGCAAAGAAGGGAAAATTTGAAAAGACTCAAGGTGAGATCAATTATTTAAAATAACTAGACATAAATTCTTCAAAACTAGACTAGTTTTGGTTCAAACATGATGCACTAAAAGCTGTTTGGTGCTGATCACATATTTTTTATCTTGTCTGTATATTCTTCAGCAACCTAAATGAATTTCTAGGTTTATAAGCTTTAGCGTTGTGACAATGTTTTCTGAGGGCATCACTTGCATTACTTTAAGGAGTTCAATTGTCCAAGAAGGGGTGATTGTTCTGCATAGATGTTTTATTCTTAGTCATGCCAACTTCTGAAAATTTGTAGCTTGGTCCACTATTTTTATTTAGCTACATAGATTTTTCATTTCAGAAGCTCTAAATACATGATATCCTCTTTAGTTTCCCTTGTGTTATAATTCTTCTCTGTCCCCCTGAAGGATAGGCATGTTGAAGTACTTAGTTTTCAGGTGGTAAGGCAGAGTACATCATGAGGAATGCTGGACTGGAAGAAACACAAGCTGGAATCAAGATTGCCGGGAGAAATATCAATAACCTCAGATATGCAGATGACACCACCCTTATGGCAGAAAGTGAAGAGGAACTAAAAAGCCTCTTGATGAAAGTGAAAGAGGAGAGTGAAAAAGTTGGCTTAACACTCAACATTCAGAAAACGTAAATCATGGCATCCGGTCCCATCACTTCATGGGAAATAGATGGGGAAACAGTGGAAACGGTGTCAGACTTTATATTTTTGGGATCCAAAATCACTGCAGATGGTGACTGCAGCCATGAAATTAGAAGAC